>OX438941.1:27500-35000 GCA_949316185.1 Pyrausta nigrata | reverse complement strand
GGTTAGGTTAGGTTAGGTTAGGTTAGGTTAGGTTAGGTTAGGTTAGGTTAGGTTAGGTTAGGTTAGGTTAGGTTAGGTTAGGTTAGGTTAGGTTAGGTTAGGTTAGGTTAGGTTAGGTTAGGTTAGGTTAGGTTAGGTTAGGTTAGGTTAGGTTAGGTTAGGTTAGGTTAGGTTAGGTTAGGTTAGGTTAGGTTAGGTTAGGTTAGGTTAGGTTAGGTTAGGTTAGGTTAGGTTAGGTTAGGTTAGGTTAGGTTAGGTTAGGTTAGGTTAGGTTAGGTTAGGTTAGGTTAGGTTAGGTTAGGTTAGGTTAGGTTAGGTTAGGTTAGGTTAGGTTAGGTTAGGTTAGGTTAGGTTAGGTTAGGTTAGGTTAGGTTAGGTTAGGTTAGGTTAGGTTAGGTTAGGTTAGGTTAGGTTAGGTTAGGTTAGGTTAGGTTAGGTTAGGTTAGGTTAGGTTAGGTTAGGTTAGGTTAGGTTAGGTTAGGTTAGGTTAGGTTAGGTTAGGTTAGGTTAGGTTAGGTTAGGTTAGGTTAGGTTAGGTTAGGTTAGGTTAGGTTAGGTTAGGTTAGGTTAGGTTAGGTTAGGTTAGGTTAGGTTAGGTTAGGTTAGGTTAGGTTAGGTTAGGTTAGGTTAGGTTAGGTTAGGTTAGGTTAGGTTAGGTTAGGTTAGGTTAGGTTAGGTTAGGTTAGGTTAGGTTAGGTTAGGTTAGGTTAGGTTAGGTTAGGTTAGGTTAGGTTAGGTTAGGTTAGGTTAGGTTAGGTTAGGTTAGGTTAGGTTAGGTTAGGTTAGGTTAGGTTAGGTTAGGTTAGGTTAGGTTAGGTTAGGTTAGGTTAGGTTAGGTTAGGTTAGGTTAGGTTAGGTTAGGTTAGGTTAGGTTAGGTTAGGTTAGGTTAGGTTAGGTTAGGTTAGGTTAGGTTAGGTTAGGTTAGGTTAGGTTAGGTTAGGTTAGGTTAGGTTAGGTTAGGTTAGGTTAGGTTAGGTTAGGTTAGGTTAGGTTAGGTTAGGTTAGGTTAGGTTAGGTTAGGTTAGGTTAGGTTAGGTTAGGTTAGGTTAGGTTAGGTTAGGTTAGGTTAGGTTAGGTTAGGTTAGGTTAGGTTAGGTTAGGTTAGGTTAGGTTAGGTTAGGTTAGGTTAGGTTAGGTTAGGTTAGGTTAGGTTAGGTTAGGTTAGGTTAGGTTAGGTTAGGTTAGGTTAGGTTAGGTTAGGTTAGGTTAGGTTAGGTTAGGTTAGGTTAGGTTAGGTTAGGTTAGGTTAGGTTAGGTTAGGTTAGGTTAGGTTAGGTTAGGTTAGGTTAGGTTAGGTTAGGTTAGGTTAGGTTAGGTTAGGTTAGGTTAGGTTAGGTTAGGTTAGGTTAGGTTAGGTTAGGTTAGGTTAGGTTAGGTTAGGTTAGGTTAGGTTAGGTTAGGTTAGGTTAGGTTAGGTTAGGTTAGGTTAGGTTAGGTTAGGTTAGGTTAGGTTAGGTTAGGTTAGGTTAGGTTAGGTTAGGTTAGGTTAGGTTAGGTTAGGTTAGGTTAGGTTAGGTTAGGTTAGGTTAGGTTAGGTTAGGTTAGGTTAGGTTAGGTTAGGTTAGGTTAGGTTAGGTTAGGTTAGGTTAGGTTAGGTTAGGTTAGGTTAGGTTAGGTTAGGTTAGGTTAGGTTAGGTTAGGTTAGGTTAGGTTAGGTTAGGTTAGGTTAGGTTAGGTTAGGTTAGGTTAGGTTAGGTTAGGTTAGGTTAGGTTAGGTTAGGTTAGGTTAGGTTAGGTTAGGTTAGGTTAGGTTAGGTTAGGTTAGGTTAGGTTAGGTTAGGTTAGGTTAGGTTAGGTTAGGTTAGGTTAGGTTAGGTTAGGTTAGGTTAGGTTAGGTTAGGTTAGGTTAGGTTAGGTTAGGTTAGGTTAGGTTAGGTTAGGTTAGGTTAGGTTAGGTTAGGTTAGGTTAGGTTAGGTTAGGTTAGGTTAGGTTAGGTTAGGTTAGGTTAGGTTAGGTTAGGTTAGGTTAGGTTAGGTTAGGTTAGGTTAGGTTAGGTTAGGTTAGGTTAGGTTAGGTTAGGTTAGGTTAGGTTAGGTTAGGTTAGGTTAGGTTAGGTTAGGTTAGGTTAGGTTAGGTTAGGTTAGGTTAGGTTAGGTTAGGTTAGGTTAGGTTAGGTTAGGTTAGGTTAGGTTAGGTTAGGTTAGGTTAGGTTAGGTTAGGTTAGGTTAGGTTAGGTTAGGTTAGGTTAGGTTAGGTTAGGTTAGGTTAGGTTAGGTTAGGTTAGGTTAGGTTAGGTTAGGTTAGGTTAGGTTAGGTTAGGTTAGGTTAGGTTAGGTTAGGTTAGGTTAGGTTAGGTTAGGTTAGGTTAGGTTAGGTTAGGTTAGGTTAGGTTAGGTTAGGTTAGGTTAGGTTAGGTTAGGTTAGGTTAGGTTAGGTTAGGTTAGGTTAGGTTAGGTTAGGTTAGGTTAGGTTAGGTTAGGTTAGGTTAGGTTAGGTTAGGTTAGGTTAGGTTAGGTTAGGTTAGGTTAGGTTAGGTTAGGTTAGGTTAGGTTAGGTTAGGTTAGGTTAGGTTAGGTTAGGTTAGGTTAGGTTAGGTTAGGTTAGGTTAGGTTAGGTTAGGTTAGGTTAGGTTAGGTTAGGTTAGGTTAGGTTAGGTTAGGTTAGGTTAGGTTAGGTTAGGTTAGGTTAGGTTAGGTTAGGTTAGGTTAGGTTAGGTTAGGTTAGGTTAGGTTAGGTTAGGTTAGGTTAGGTTAGGTTAGGTTAGGTTAGGTTAGGTTAGGTTAGGTTAGGTTAGGTTAGGTTAGGTTAGGTTAGGTTAGGTTAGGTTAGGTTAGGTTAGGTTAGGTTAGGTTAGGTTAGGTTAGGTTAGGTTAGGTTAGGTTAGGTTAGGTTAGGTTAGGTTAGGTTAGGTTAGGTTAGGTTAGGTTAGGTTAGGTTAGGTTAGGTTAGGTTAGGTTAGGTTAGGTTAGGTTAGGTTAGGTTAGGTTAGGTTAGGTTAGGTTAGGTTAGGTTAGGTTAGGTTAGGTTAGGTTAGGTTAGGTTAGGTTAGGTTAGGTTAGGTTAGGTTAGGTTAGGTTAGGTTAGGTTAGGTTAGGTTAGGTTAGGTTAGGTTAGGTTAGGTTAGGTTAGGTTAGGTTAGGTTAGGTTAGGTTAGGTTAGGTTAGGTTAGGTTAGGTTAGGTTAGGTTAGGTTAGGTTAGGTTAGGTTAGGTTAGGTTAGGTTAGGTTAGGTTAGGTTAGGTTAGGTTAGGTTAGGTTAGGTTAGGTTAGGTTAGGTTAGGTTAGGTTAGGTTAGGTTAGGTTAGGTTAGGTTAGGTTAGGTTAGGTTAGGTTAGGTTAGGTTAGGTTAGGTTAGGTTAGGTTAGGTTAGGTTAGGTTAGGTTAGGTTAGGTTAGGTTAGGTTAGGTTAGGTTAGGTTAGGTTAGGTTAGGTTAGGTTAGGTTAGGTTAGGTTAGGTTAGGTTAGGTTAGGTTAGGTTAGGTTAGGTTAGGTTAGGTTAGGTTAGGTTAGGTTAGGTTAGGTTAGGTTAGGTTAGGTTAGGTTAGGTTAGGTTAGGTTAGGTTAGGTTAGGTTAGGTTAGGTTAGGTTAGGTTAGGTTAGGTTAGGTTAGGTTAGGTTAGGTTAGGTTAGGTTAGGTTAGGTTAGGTTAGGTTAGGTTAGGTTAGGTTAGGTTAGGTTAGGTTAGGTTAGGTTAGGTTAGGTTAGGTTAGGTTAGGTTAGGTTAGGTTAGGTTAGGTTAGGTTAGGTTAGGTTAGGTTAGGTTAGGTTAGGTTAGGTTAGGTTAGGTTAGGTTAGGTTAGGTTAGGTTAGGTTAGGTTAGGTTAGGTTAGGTTAGGTTAGGTTAGGTTAGGTTAGGTTAGGTTAGGTTAGGTTAGGTTAGGTTAGGTTAGGTTAGGTTAGGTTAGGTTAGGTTAGGTTAGGTTAGGTTAGGTTAGGTTAGGTTAGGTTAGGTTAGGTTAGGTTAGGTTAGGTTAGGTTAGGTTAGGTTAGGTTAGGTTAGGTTAGGTTAGGTTAGGTTAGGTTAGGTTAGGTTAGGTTAGGTTAGGTTAGGTTAGGTTAGGTTAGGTTAGGTTAGGTTAGGTTAGGTTAGGTTAGGTTAGGTTAGGTTAGGTTAGGTTAGGTTAGGTTAGGTTAGGTTAGGTTAGGTTAGGTTAGGTTAGGTTAGGTTAGGTTAGGTTAGGTTAGGTTAGGTTAGGTTAGGTTAGGTTAGGTTAGGTTAGGTTAGGTTAGGTTAGGTTAGGTTAGGTTAGGTTAGGTTAGGTTAGGTTAGGTTAGGTTAGGTTAGGTTAGGTTAGGTTAGGTTAGGTTAGGTTAGGTTAGGTTAGGTTAGGTTAGGTTAGGTTAGGTTAGGTTAGGTTAGGTTAGGTTAGGTTAGGTTAGGTTAGGTTAGGTTAGGTTAGGTTAGGTTAGGTTAGGTTAGGTTAGGTTAGGTTAGGTTAGGTTAGGTTAGGTTAGGTTAGGTTAGGTTAGGTTAGGTTAGGTTAGGTTAGGTTAGGTTAGGTTAGGTTAGGTTAGGTTAGGTTAGGTTAGGTTAGGTTAGGTTAGGTTAGGTTAGGTTAGGTTAGGTTAGGTTAGGTTAGGTTAGGTTAGGTTAGGTTAGGTTAGGTTAGGTTAGGTTAGGTTAGGTTAGGTTAGGTTAGGTTAGGTTAGGTTAGGTTAGGTTAGGTTAGGTTAGGTTAGGTTAGGTTAGGTTAGGTTAGGTTAGGTTAGGTTAGGTTAGGTTAGGTTAGGTTAGGTTAGGTTAGGTTAGGTTAGGTTAGGTTAGGTTAGGTTAGGTTAGGTTAGGTTAGGTTAGGTTAGGTTAGGTTAGGTTAGGTTAGGTTAGGTTAGGTTAGGTTAGGTTAGGTTAGGTTAGGTTAGGTTAGGTTAGGTTAGGTTAGGTTAGGTTAGGTTAGGTTAGGTTAGGTTAGGTTAGGTTAGGTTAGGTTAGGTTAGGTTAGGTTAGGTTAGGTTAGGTTAGGTTAGGTTAGGTTAGGTTAGGTTAGGTTAGGTTAGGTTAGGTTAGGTTAGGTTAGGTTAGGTTAGGTTAGGTTAGGTTAGGTTAGGTTAGGTTAGGTTAGGTTAGGTTAGGTTAGGTTAGGTTAGGTTAGGTTAGGTTAGGTTAGGTTAGGTTAGGTTAGGTTAGGTTAGGTTAGGTTAGGTTAGGTTAGGTTAGGTTAGGTTAGGTTAGGTTAGGTTAGGTTAGGTTAGGTTAGGTTAGGTTAGGTTAGGTTAGGTTAGGTTAGGTTAGGTTAGGTTAGGTTAGGTTAGGTTAGGTTAGGTTAGGTTAGGTTAGGTTAGGTTAGGTTAGGTTAGGTTAGGTTAGGTTAGGTTAGGTTAGGTTAGGTTAGGTTAGGTTAGGTTAGGTTAGGTTAGGTTAGGTTAGGTTAGGTTAGGTTAGGTTAGGTTAGGTTAGGTTAGGTTAGGTTAGGTTAGGTTAGGTTAGGTTAGGTTAGGTTAGGTTAGGTTAGGTTAGGTTAGGTTAGGTTAGGTTAGGTTAGGTTAGGTTAGGTTAGGTTAGGTTAGGTTAGGTTAGGTTAGGTTAGGTTAGGTTAGGTTAGGTTAGGTTAGGTTAGGTTAGGTTAGGTTAGGTTAGGTTAGGTTAGGTTAGGTTAGGTTAGGTTAGGTTAGGTTAGGTTAGGTTAGGTTAGGTTAGGTTAGGTTAGGTTAGGTTAGGTTAGGTTAGGTTAGGTTAGGTTAGGTTAGGTTAGGTTAGGTTAGGTTAGGTTAGGTTAGGTTAGGTTAGGTTAGGTTAGGTTAGGTTAGGTTAGGTTAGGTTAGGTTAGGTTAGGTTAGGTTAGGTTAGGTTAGGTTAGGTTAGGTTAGGTTAGGTTAGGTTAGGTTAGGTTAGGTTAGGTTAGGTTAGGTTAGGTTAGGTTAGGTTAGGTTAGGTTAGGTTAGGTTAGGTTAGGTTAGGTTAGGTTAGGTTAGGTTAGGTTAGGTTAGGTTAGGTTAGGTTAGGTTAGGTTAGGTTAGGTTAGGTTAGGTTAGGTTAGGTTAGGTTAGGTTAGGTTAGGTTAGGTTAGGTTAGGTTAGGTTAGGTTAGGTTAGGTTAGGTTAGGTTAGGTTAGGTTAGGTTAGGTTAGGTTAGGTTAGGTTAGGTTAGGTTAGGTTAGGTTAGGTTAGGTTAGGTTAGGTTAGGTTAGGTTAGGTTAGGTTAGGTTAGGTTAGGTTAGGTTAGGTTAGGTTAGGTTAGGTTAGGTTAGGTTAGGTTAGGTTAGGTTAGGTTAGGTTAGGTTAGGTTAGGTTAGGTTAGGTTAGGTTAGGTTAGGTTAGGTTAGGTTAGGTTAGGTTAGGTTAGGTTAGGTTAGGTTAGGTTAGGTTAGGTTAGGTTAGGTTAGGTTAGGTTAGGTTAGGTTAGGTTAGGTTAGGTTAGGTTAGGTTAGGTTAGGTTAGGTTAGGTTAGGTTAGGTTAGGTTAGGTTAGGTTAGGTTAGGTTAGGTTAGGTTAGGTTAGGTTAGGTTAGGTTAGGTTAGGTTAGGTTAGGTTAGGTTAGGTTAGGTTAGGTTAGGTTAGGTTAGGTTAGGTTAGGTTAGGTTAGGTTAGGTTAGGTTAGGTTAGGTTAGGTTAGGTTAGGTTAGGTTAGGTTAGGTTAGGTTAGGTTAGGTTAGGTTAGGTTAGGTTAGGTTAGGTTAGGTTAGGTTAGGTTAGGTTAGGTTAGGTTAGGTTAGGTTAGGTTAGGTTAGGTTAGGTTAGGTTAGGTTAGGTTAGGTTAGGTTAGGTTAGGTTAGGTTAGGTTAGGTTAGGTTAGGTTAGGTTAGGTTAGGTTAGGTTAGGTTAGGTTAGGTTAGGTTAGGTTAGGTTAGGTTAGGTTAGGTTAGGTTAGGTTAGGTTAGGTTAGGTTAGGTTAGGTTAGGTTAGGTTAGGTTAGGTTAGGTTAGGTTAGGTTAGGTTAGGTTAGGTTAGGTTAGGTTAGGTTAGGTTAGGTTAGGTTAGGTTAGGTTAGGTTAGGTTAGGTTAGGTTAGGTTAGGTTAGGTTAGGTTAGGTTAGGTTAGGTTAGGTTAGGTTAGGTTAGGTTAGGTTAGGTTAGGTTAGGTTAGGTTAGGTTAGGTTAGGTTAGGTTAGGTTAGGTTAGGTTAGGTTAGGTTAGGTTAGGTTAGGTTAGGTTAGGTTAGGTTAGGTTAGGTTAGGTTAGGTTAGGTTAGGTTAGGTTAGGTTAGGTTAGGTTAGGTTAGGTTAGGTTAGGTTAGGTTAGGTTAGGTTAGGTTAGGTTAGGTTAGGTTAGGTTAGGTTAGGTTAGGTTAGGTTAGGTTAGGTTAGGTTAGGTTAGGTTAGGTTAGGTTAGGTTAGGTTAGGTTAGGTTAGGTTAGGTTAGGTTAGGTTAGGTTAGGTTAGGTTAGGTTAGGTTAGGTTAGGTTAGGTTAGGTTAGGTTAGGTTAGGTTAGGTTAGGTTAGGTTAGGTTAGGTTAGGTTAGGTTAGGTTAGGTTAGGTTAGGTTAGGTTAGGTTAGGTTAGGTTAGGTTAGGTTAGGTTAGGTTAGGTTAGGTTAGGTTAGGTTAGGTTAGGTTAGGTTAGGTTAGGTTAGGTTAGGTTAGGTTAGGTTAGGTTAGGTTAGGTTAGGTTAGGTTAGGTTAGGTTA
>OX438941.1:0-22500 GCA_949316185.1 Pyrausta nigrata | reverse complement strand
CCGGATCCGCCCCCCGCCGTGGTGAATGATCTTGTGGACCTCGGTGACCAGCGGGTTTAGGCTGCTCCGGTCACCCATCGCCTTCAGGGCCGAGAGAGAGTCGGACAGGACCAACGTGTCAGAGTATGCTCGTGATGCTGCCAGGGCGCATGCCTCCTTGATGGCATATAGCTCCGCCTGAAAGACGGAGCATGAGTTGTGAAGCTTGTATTTTCTGGTTGTGACAGCGGCGGCACCGCGATCTGGGTCAACACAAACCATGGCTGCTCCGACAGTGCCGTCCTCCTGCTTGCTGCCATCGGTATATATTTGAACCGTGGCTTCAGTACATAGATGGTCTATATCCTGTTGGTTGAGTGCCAGATCAAAATCTACCGTCACGCGATCGGCTGGGTGCAGCAGACTGGAGATGTTGGCCGGTTTTTCCAGCCCAACGTCCTCTGGTAGATACTCCGTAACGCCTTTCGCTCTTGTTCTCTCTATCCTGGCTACGTGTTGTATTTGTAAGTCTAGTGGCGGGAAGCGGGCCAGAGCCAAGGCGGCGACCGTCGATGTAGTTCTATAGGCCCTAATGGCCTTGATTGCAAAGCCCCTCTGCAGCGAGGCAAGCTTGTCCTTTGCATATTTGCGTTGGGTTATGTTGCCCCACACCCCAGCTGCGTATGTTATGGTCGGGGCCACCACATATTTATAGATGGCCTCGACGTTAGCCGGCTGCAGGCCCCATGAGGGTCTGGCGAAGAGACACAATCTTGTGAATAGCTTTTTCGCCTTGCCGATCTGGTGATCCAGGTGCTGGCCGAATCTAAGCCTGTCGTCGATGACGACACCTAGTAGTTTTAGGTTCGGCGAAAAGGGTATATGCATCCCCGACATGGTGATTTTTATCTTGGCCGCTTTAGGCGAGAAGGCTAGCGCCTTGGTCTTATTTGGCGCGAATATAAGTTTGTTTTTGTGCCCCCAAGCCGCGATGCCATCCAGGGCCTTGCCAGCCAGCCTTTCCACGCTTCGACGGTCTCTGGCCGCTACAACCAGAAAGACGTCATCCGCGTATGCCTGCAGATGGCATCCCTCAGGGAGAGGCCGGTCTAACAGGTCGTCAAGAAGCAGGTTCCAAAAAGCCGGACCACAGGCTGAGCCCTGGATGCAGCCTCTTTGCGTTCTCGCGCTCCCGCTGTGCCCAGCGTGGGTCAATAATATAGGGCGGCTTCTGAGGTAGTTGCATATGATTTTAAATATATTTTTGGGGCAGCCAATCGCTTTGAGCCTTGTGAGAACGGCAGGCCACCAAGCTCGGTCAAAGGCCGACTGAATATCCAGCGATATCGCCACTGTCAGTTGCTTGTTCTTTATCCCATCTTGGATCTTGCCGACTGCTGTCAGGAGGGCGGACGTTGTAGATAAGCCACGGCGGAAGCCGAATTGCCTTGGGTTTAGTGTATTTCCGGTGGCCATACAGTGTGTAATCCTCCCGGTGAAAAGCTTCTCCAATATTTTACCAAATACCGGTATCAGCCCTATAGGTCTCTGGGACTTTAATTCGGGGGAGCCCCCTCCCCCAGGCTTGGGAATGATTTTGAGGACCGTGTTCGTCCACAGCCTAGGGAAGTATCCCAGAGCCAGGCATCGGTTGTATATGTTGGTAAACAGCTCCGGGTACCTGGTGATGGCCACTAAGCAGATATCCGATGTTAGTCCGTCTAAGCCAGGGGCCTTTTTATGTGAGATGGACCTGGCCGCCTCCAGCACCTCACTGGCCACGAACGGCGGGTCGTCTGGGGTGTCTGGTGGCATCCTACATCTAGCTCTTATCTCAGCTTGCTCAGGTGAATCGAGTGCTTCGGGATCTTCTGGGTAGAAGTGTGCCAGAAGGGCTTCAACCGTGTCTTCGCCATCAGTTGTATGTGCCGTTGGTGTTGCAACTGTAGTTGGTGGGGTTCTGGACTGGCCACCGCGCAGGACCGGGTTTGTAATGGTCCACACTGTGTCCATTCCCTGGGCCTCGCAGAAGTCCCGGAAGTTCTTGGCTGATTCCGCTCTGATGTCCCTGACGTAGTTATCGTGAGCCTCCTGCACCCTTGTCGCCAGGATCTCCATGGCTTCCGGAGGTTCTCCTCTTCTCCTCGCCCTCCTGTACCCTCTCCTGGCTTGCAGCAGACTACGTTTTAGTGCTGCCAAGTGTTCGTTCCAGAACGGGGGCTTGTGGGGTCTGCCTTCACCGGTGATGGTGGGAAAGGCGGCCTCCGCTGCACTGTTGATGGCTGCTGTGACTTTCCTTATGAGTTCTTCCAACTCTGACTCGGTGTGCGCCAGAGGGTCAGCTTGCAGTACACCCCACCGCTGGAATGCCTCGTCCATGCGCTCCTTGAACCCTGACCAGTTGGCGTGGTCATCTATTCTGTACCGTCTAGTGGATTGCCGGGGTGGACGGCCTGTGGAGGCTGAGTGAGACAGGGCAAACTCGATGGGGATGTGCTGGGTCGTAGCCAGGAGGCTTCTCGCCGTCCTCCATCCTGTAATCTCGTTGGCTAAGTCTTCAGTGGTCAGCGTCAGGTCGATCGCACTTGTTCTGAGACCGCCATGCGTGGTAGTCTCAAACGTGTGGTCACCGGAGTTGCAGCAGACCAGTCCATAAGTGGATAGGAATTCATAGACTGCGTCCCCCCTGTCGTTACTGCGGCCAAGATGATCCCATTCGGGGTGCCACCCGTTAAAATCCCCTGCTAGAATACACTTGCAGCTAGAGTTGTGGTTCAAAATGGAGGAGAGGATGTTCAGGATATGGTCAGGGTCGGTGGCTGGCTGTAGATAGACGGAGACTAAAACAATAGATCTGTTAGCTAGGTTAATTTTGACAGTTGCGACATCGGGGGTGGAGTATTGTGCCATAAGTATGGCGCCGTGCCTGATTGAAAATTCTTTCTTGAGAAGAATGGCGGCTCGAACTGGTTTGTCCAGTGAAACCGACTGAAACACGTCGAGTCCGGCAGGGCTTTTAACAAAAAGCCCAGAGCCAACGTAAGGCTCCGAGATAAAGGCCGCCTGATGCTGACTCTGGGCGAAATAGTTACAAAATTCGACGTTGCTAGCATACGACTTATCAAGATTGCATTGTAGAAATTTGGTAACAGAGTTTCGTGTGCTTCGGTTGTTAGTAGCCATAGTCAATTTTGTAGCTAACTCTTAGTTTCATGTATTTAACTCTGGGACATTGATTTGAGGTAGCGGAGTGCTTTATTGCGTCAGTGCTAGTGTAGGTGCTAGATTTGGATTTGGTGCCATGGGTGGCACAGTTAAAACAGGTCGGGGTAGCGGCGGACTTACTGCAGGTGTCGGCACTGTGGCCCGACTCACTGCAGTGGGAACAGATCGGTTGGTTTTGGCAGCGGCCCTGTGTGTGCCCGAATTGTAAGCACCTACGGCACTGCCGGAAGGGGGAGAATTCTTGAGTGTGGACCCTGTGGTGACCGACGCGCAGGTGGGTGAGGCCCGCGACAAATTTCCAGCAGGCTGGGTTGACTTCAATTACGGCGTTATAAAGTCTATCGCTGCGGTTCTTTCGCACGAATCTTAGTCGCATGTCCCTACTTCTGCAATGGATGAGCTCGGCATTGTGCTTTAGGATGACGTCAGTGAGGGTATCCTGGGTGGTATCCTTCGGGACGCCCTTTAGAATAATCATGGGGCTCATCCTCTTTTCCTTTTCGGCTTCCACATCCGCTTCCGAACCCCCAGCGCTGGCCTTGCGAAATCGCTCTAGCGCATCCGCGGCATCCTTCTCCGACTCGAACTCAACTCGCACTTTACCTCGAGACAGGTTGGCGACCCTTGCCGCGGTGTATCCGGTTTCATTGAAGTTGATTACTTTGTCGAGAGCTTTGTACGCTTTCTCCACCGGGTGCCCGTCGGTTTTGAGGGACAAGACGATTGCTGGGCGACGCGGGGTTGGGCGTATTCCGTTAGAAGGGGGGGGTGGCATAGCGGCGGCCTGTGCGTATGTGTTGTTTGCCCCTATCTGAGTTTCAAGAGCGGCTGTGGCCTTGGCTCGTCCAAGCTCGCTGCGCATAGCTTGTGTCACCGCCTCTTTAACAATAGCAGGCAGCTGATCTGCGCAACAAGGCTTTGTGGTGACGTCGTTTGGCGGCGCCTTCGGACTGCTGTCGGTGGGGTCTCGCGTTAGCCGTTGCTGTGGCACCATTAGTGTGGTGAGTTTCTGGCACAAGAGTGCCGCCTTAGTAGAGTTGTCTATGACCGCCTTCTTTTGTTCTCTCTTGACGCTTTTCCCGTCGGATAGCAAGGGCGGTATTGCAGCGATGAGGGAGCGTATCTCCTCGATGATGGTCGACGCCTCCATGTCAGCCGCGCAGGGTGGCATCGTTGAAGGCTGTTCAGGTTGGTGTAAGAGCTGACTGTCTGGCGACATGATCAGCGGTGGGGTGCCAATGGAAGTGGCTGAGCTGCTATTTAAGTTGATGGGGTCAATGCGCGTTGGGCTCCTGTCTAAGCTGTAAGTGTTCATGCCGCTGTGATGCGGGAGTGCCTGGCTCCAGCCTTCGGTCTCCGGCCTCCGGCCTTCGGGCTCCGGGCTCCGGCCTCCGGCCCGACGGCTCCGGCCTCCGGTCTCCGACCCGACGATTCCAACTCCGGCCGCCAAACATCGGTCTTCGGTCTCCGGCCTCCGGCCTCCGGGCTCCGGGCTCCGGCCTCCGGCCCGACGACTCCGGCCTTCGGCCTCCGGCCCGACGACCCCAACTCCGGCCACCAGGCCGTGGTCTTCAGTCTCCGGCCTCCGGCCACCGGGCTCCGGCCTCCGGCCTCCGGCCACTAAGCTTTGGTCTCCGGCCTCCGGCCTCCAGGCTTCAGTCTTCGGTCTGCGGTCTCCGGCCTCCGGCCTCTGGGCTCCGGCCACCAAGCTTCGGCCTCCGGCCTCCGGGCTCCGGCCTCCGGCCCGACGGCTCCGGCCTCCGGCCTCCGGCCCGACGACTCCAACTCCGGCCACTGAACGTCGATCTTCGGTCTCCGGCCTCACGCCTCCGGCCTCCGGGCTTCGGCCTCCGGCTCGACGGCTCCGGCCTCCGGCCTCCGGCCCGACGACCCCAACTCCGGCCACCAAGCTTCGGTCTTCAGTCTCCGGCCTTCGGCCACCGGACTCCGGCCTCCGGCCTCCGGCCACCAAGCTTCGGTCTCCGGCCTCCGGCCTCGGGGCTCCGGCCACCAAGCTTCGGTCTCCGGCCTCCGGGCTCCGGCCTCCGGCCCGATGATTCCGGCCTCCGGGCTCCGGCCCGACGACTCCAACTCCGGGCAGCAAGCTTCGTTCTTCGGTCTCCGGCCTCCGGCCTCCGGGCTCCGGGCTCCGGCCTCCGGCCCGACGACTCCGGCCTCCGGCCTCCGGCCCGACGACCCCAACTCCGGCCACCAGGCCGTGGTCTTCAGTCTCCGGCCTCCGGCCACCGGGCTCCGGCCTCCGGCCTCCGGCCACTAAGCTTTGGTCTCCGGCCTCCTGCCTCCGGTCTCCGGCCTCCGGCCTTCGGACTCCGGCCTCCGGCCTTCGGGCTCCGGCCTCCGGCCCTCGGGCTTCGGCCTCCGGTCCTCGGGCTCCGGCCTCCGGCCTTCGGGCTCCGGCCTCCGGGCTCCGGCCTCCGGCCTCCGGGCTTCGGCCTCCGGCCATCGGGTTCCGGCCTCCGGCCACCGGGCTCCGGCCTCCGGCCACCGGGCTCCGGCCTCCGGCCACCGGGCTCCGGCCACCGGGCTCCGGCCTCCGGACTTCGGCCACTGGGCTCCGGCCTCCGGGCTCCGGCCTTCGGCCAGCGGACCGAGTGACAGGTCCTTCCGCCTTGCGAGGCGGTGAACGAGTGACAGGCATACCGAACCCAAGCAAGACTATCTAATAAACACAAGTAAAAGAATATGGAAGCAATTAAATAGTAACTCTGTATTATGATCTAAGACTTACGTACAGATGCCGGATTCACAGCTGCTTCTCCTGCTAGCTCTAGCGCCTGTCTGCAGGCTTCCTGGTCCCGCAGCGCTTAGCACACTGATGCCACTTTATACCCACAGCACCGATTTCAATTAGCTGCACTGCACAAATGTTAAATATTTATTTAATACACGAGTGTCACTGTCACTTTCAACGTACAATTCGCATTCTGGGTTGCAGGCTCCAGGCTCCTATTGTAGACACCGGGCTCCGGGCTGCGGCCTCCGGCCTCCGGCCCGACGACTCCGGCCTGCGGGCTCCGGCCCGACCACACCAGCTCCGGCCACCAAGCGTCGGTCTCCGGCCTCCGGCCACCAAGCTTCGGTCTCCGGCCTCCGGCCACCAAGCTTCGGTCTCCGGTCTCCGGCCTCCAGGTTTCGGTCTTCGGCCTCCGGCCACCACCTTCGGTCTTCGGTCTCCGGCCTCCGGGCTCCGGCCACCAGCTTCGGTCTCCGGCCTCCGGCCTTCGGTCTCCGGCCTCCGGCCTTCGGTCTCCGGCCTCCGGCCTCCGGCCTTCGGTCTCCGGCCTCCGGCCTTCGGTCTCCGGCCTCCGGCCTTCGGTCTCCGGCCTCCGGCCTTCGGTCTCCGGCCTCCGGCCTCCGGGCTTCGGTCTTCGGTCTCCGGCCTCAAGCCTCCGGGCTTCGGTCTTCGGTCTCCGGCCTCCGGCCTCCGGGCTCCGGCCTCCGGGCTCCGGCCTCCGGCCTGCGGGCTCCGGCCACTACTAGCGGCGATGGGACGCGCGTGCTCGCCACGGCAGCGAGCGACCGACTGTTGGTTAGGTTAGGTTAGGTTAGGTTAGGTTAGGTTAGGTTAGGTTAGGTTAGGTTAGGTTAGGTTAGGTTAGGTTAGGTTAGGTTAGGTTAGGTTAGGTTAGGTTAGGTTAGGTTAGGTTAGGTTAGGTTAGGTTAGGTTAGGTTAGGTTAGGTTAGGTTAGGTTAGGTTAGGTTAGGTTAGGTTAGGTTAGGTTAGGTTAGGTTAGGTTAGGTTAGGTTAGGTTAGGTTAGGTTAGGTTAGGTTAGGTTAGGTTAGGTTAGGTTAGGTTAGGTTAGGTTAGGTTAGGTTAGGTTAGGTTAGGTTAGGTTAGGTTAGGTTAGGTTAGGTTAGGTTAGGTTAGGTTAGGTTAGGTTAGGTTAGGTTAGGTTAGGTTAGGTTAGGTTAGGTTAGGTTAGGTTAGGTTAGGTTAGGTTAGGTTAGGTTAGGTTAGGTTAGGTTAGGTTAGGTTAGGTTAGGTTAGGTTAGGTTAGGTTAGGTTAGGTTAGGTTAGGTTAGGTTAGGTTAGGTTAGGTTAGGTTAGGTTAGGTTAGGTTAGGTTAGGTTAGGTTAGGTTAGGTTAGGTTAGGTTAGGTTAGGTTAGGTTAGGTTAGGTTAGGTTAGGTTAGGTTAGGTTAGGTTAGGTTAGGTTAGGTTAGGTTAGGTTAGGTTAGGTTAGGTTAGGTTAGGTTAGGTTAGGTTAGGTTAGGTTAGGTTAGGTTAGGTTAGGTTAGGTTAGGTTAGGTTAGGTTAGGTTAGGTTAGGTTAGGTTAGGTTAGGTTAGGTTAGGTTAGGTTAGGTTAGGTTAGGTTAGGTTAGGTTAGGTTAGGTTAGGTTAGGTTAGGTTAGGTTAGGTTAGGTTAGGTTAGGTTAGGTTAGGTTAGGTTAGGTTAGGTTAGGTTAGGTTAGGTTAGGTTAGGTTAGGTTAGGTTAGGTTAGGTTAGGTTAGGTTAGGTTAGGTTAGGTTAGGTTAGGTTAGGTTAGGTTAGGTTAGGTTAGGTTAGGTTAGGTTAGGTTAGGTTAGGTTAGGTTAGGTTAGGTTAGGTTAGGTTAGGTTAGGTTAGGTTAGGTTAGGTTAGGTTAGGTTAGGTTAGGTTAGGTTAGGTTAGGTTAGGTTAGGTTAGGTTAGGTTAGGTTAGGTTAGGTTAGGTTAGGTTAGGTTAGGTTAGGTTAGGTTAGGTTAGGTTAGGTTAGGTTAGGTTAGGTTAGGTTAGGTTAGGTTAGGTTAGGTTAGGTTAGGTTAGGTTAGGTTAGGTTAGGTTAGGTTAGGTTAGGTTAGGTTAGGTTAGGTTAGGTTAGGTTAGGTTAGGTTAGGTTAGGTTAGGTTAGGTTAGGTTAGGTTAGGTTAGGTTAGGTTAGGTTAGGTTAGGTTAGGTTAGGTTAGGTTAGGTTAGGTTAGGTTAGGTTAGGTTAGGTTAGGTTAGGTTAGGTTAGGTTAGGTTAGGTTAGGTTAGGTTAGGTTAGGTTAGGTTAGGTTAGGTTAGGTTAGGTTAGGTTAGGTTAGGTTAGGTTAGGTTAGGTTAGGTTAGGTTAGGTTAGGTTAGGTTAGGTTAGGTTAGGTTAGGTTAGGTTAGGTTAGGTTAGGTTAGGTTAGGTTAGGTTAGGTTAGGTTAGGTTAGGTTAGGTTAGGTTAGGTTAGGTTAGGTTAGGTTAGGTTAGGTTAGGTTAGGTTAGGTTAGGTTAGGTTAGGTTAGGTTAGGTTAGGTTAGGTTAGGTTAGGTTAGGTTAGGTTAGGTTAGGTTAGGTTAGGTTAGGTTAGGTTAGGTTAGGTTAGGTTAGGTTAGGTTAGGTTAGGTTAGGTTAGGTTAGGTTAGGTTAGGTTAGGTTAGGTTAGGTTAGGTTAGGTTAGGTTAGGTTAGGTTAGGTTAGGTTAGGTTAGGTTAGGTTAGGTTAGGTTAGGTTAGGTTAGGTTAGGTTAGGTTAGGTTAGGTTAGGTTAGGTTAGGTTAGGTTAGGTTAGGTTAGGTTAGGTTAGGTTAGGTTAGGTTAGGTTAGGTTAGGTTAGGTTAGGTTAGGTTAGGTTAGGTTAGGTTAGGTTAGGTTAGGTTAGGTTAGGTTAGGTTAGGTTAGGTTAGGTTAGGTTAGGTTAGGTTAGGTTAGGTTAGGTTAGGTTAGGTTAGGTTAGGTTAGGTTAGGTTAGGTTAGGTTAGGTTAGGTTAGGTTAGGTTAGGTTAGGTTAGGTTAGGTTAGGTTAGGTTAGGTTAGGTTAGGTTAGGTTAGGTTAGGTTAGGTTAGGTTAGGTTAGGTTAGGTTAGGTTAGGTTAGGTTAGGTTAGGTTAGGTTAGGTTAGGTTAGGTTAGGTTAGGTTAGGTTAGGTTAGGTTAGGTTAGGTTAGGTTAGGTTAGGTTAGGTTAGGTTAGGTTAGGTTAGGTTAGGTTAGGTTAGGTTAGGTTAGGTTAGGTTAGGTTAGGTTAGGTTAGGTTAGGTTAGGTTAGGTTAGGTTAGGTTAGGTTAGGTTAGGTTAGGTTAGGTTAGGTTAGGTTAGGTTAGGTTAGGTTAGGTTAGGTTAGGTTAGGTTAGGTTAGGTTAGGTTAGGTTAGGTTAGGTTAGGTTAGGTTAGGTTAGGTTAGGTTAGGTTAGGTTAGGTTAGGTTAGGTTAGGTTAGGTTAGGTTAGGTTAGGTTAGGTTAGGTTAGGTTAGGTTAGGTTAGGTTAGGTTAGGTTAGGTTAGGTTAGGTTAGGTTAGGTTAGGTTAGGTTAGGTTAGGTTAGGTTAGGTTAGGTTAGGTTAGGTTAGGTTAGGTTAGGTTAGGTTAGGTTAGGTTAGGTTAGGTTAGGTTAGGTTAGGTTAGGTTAGGTTAGGTTAGGTTAGGTTAGGTTAGGTTAGGTTAGGTTAGGTTAGGTTAGGTTAGGTTAGGTTAGGTTAGGTTAGGTTAGGTTAGGTTAGGTTAGGTTAGGTTAGGTTAGGTTAGGTTAGGTTAGGTTAGGTTAGGTTAGGTTAGGTTAGGTTAGGTTAGGTTAGGTTAGGTTAGGTTAGGTTAGGTTAGGTTAGGTTAGGTTAGGTTAGGTTAGGTTAGGTTAGGTTAGGTTAGGTTAGGTTAGGTTAGGTTAGGTTAGGTTAGGTTAGGTTAGGTTAGGTTAGGTTAGGTTAGGTTAGGTTAGGTTAGGTTAGGTTAGGTTAGGTTAGGTTAGGTTAGGTTAGGTTAGGTTAGGTTAGGTTAGGTTAGGTTAGGTTAGGTTAGGTTAGGTTAGGTTAGGTTAGGTTAGGTTAGGTTAGGTTAGGTTAGGTTAGGTTAGGTTAGGTTAGGTTAGGTTAGGTTAGGTTAGGTTAGGTTAGGTTAGGTTAGGTTAGGTTAGGTTAGGTTAGGTTAGGTTAGGTTAGGTTAGGTTAGGTTAGGTTAGGTTAGGTTAGGTTAGGTTAGGTTAGGTTAGGTTAGGTTAGGTTAGGTTAGGTTAGGTTAGGTTAGGTTAGGTTAGGTTAGGTTAGGTTAGGTTAGGTTAGGTTAGGTTAGGTTAGGTTAGGTTAGGTTAGGTTAGGTTAGGTTAGGTTAGGTTAGGTTAGGTTAGGTTAGGTTAGGTTAGGTTAGGTTAGGTTAGGTTAGGTTAGGTTAGGTTAGGTTAGGTTAGGTTAGGTTAGGTTAGGTTAGGTTAGGTTAGGTTAGGTTAGGTTAGGTTAGGTTAGGTTAGGTTAGGTTAGGTTAGGTTAGGTTAGGTTAGGTTAGGTTAGGTTAGGTTAGGTTAGGTTAGGTTAGGTTAGGTTAGGTTAGGTTAGGTTAGGTTAGGTTAGGTTAGGTTAGGTTAGGTTAGGTTAGGTTAGGTTAGGTTAGGTTAGGTTAGGTTAGGTTAGGTTAGGTTAGGTTAGGTTAGGTTAGGTTAGGTTAGGTTAGGTTAGGTTAGGTTAGGTTAGGTTAGGTTAGGTTAGGTTAGGTTAGGTTAGGTTAGGTTAGGTTAGGTTAGGTTAGGTTAGGTTAGGTTAGGTTAGGTTAGGTTAGGTTAGGTTAGGTTAGGTTAGGTTAGGTTAGGTTAGGTTAGGTTAGGTTAGGTTAGGTTAGGTTAGGTTAGGTTAGGTTAGGTTAGGTTAGGTTAGGTTAGGTTAGGTTAGGTTAGGTTAGGTTAGGTTAGGTTAGGTTAGGTTAGGTTAGGTTAGGTTAGGTTAGGTTAGGTTAGGTTAGGTTAGGTTAGGTTAGGTTAGGTTAGGTTAGGTTAGGTTAGGTTAGGTTAGGTTAGGTTAGGTTAGGTTAGGTTAGGTTAGGTTAGGTTAGGTTAGGTTAGGTTAGGTTAGGTTAGGTTAGGTTAGGTTAGGTTAGGTTAGGTTAGGTTAGGTTAGGTTAGGTTAGGTTAGGTTAGGTTAGGTTAGGTTAGGTTAGGTTAGGTTAGGTTAGGTTAGGTTAGGTTAGGTTAGGTTAGGTTAGGTTAGGTTAGGTTAGGTTAGGTTAGGTTAGGTTAGGTTAGGTTAGGTTAGGTTAGGTTAGGTTAGGTTAGGTTAGGTTAGGTTAGGTTAGGTTAGGTTAGGTTAGGTTAGGTTAGGTTAGGTTAGGTTAGGTTAGGTTAGGTTAGGTTAGGTTAGGTTAGGTTAGGTTAGGTTAGGTTAGGTTAGGTTAGGTTAGGTTAGGTTAGGTTAGGTTAGGTTAGGTTAGGTTAGGTTAGGTTAGGTTAGGTTAGGTTAGGTTAGGTTAGGTTAGGTTAGGTTAGGTTAGGTTAGGTTAGGTTAGGTTAGGTTAGGTTAGGTTAGGTTAGGTTAGGTTAGGTTAGGTTAGGTTAGGTTAGGTTAGGTTAGGTTAGGTTAGGTTAGGTTAGGTTAGGTTAGGTTAGGTTAGGTTAGGTTAGGTTAGGTTAGGTTAGGTTAGGTTAGGTTAGGTTAGGTTAGGTTAGGTTAGGTTAGGTTAGGTTAGGTTAGGTTAGGTTAGGTTAGGTTAGGTTAGGTTAGGTTAGGTTAGGTTAGGTTAGGTTAGGTTAGGTTAGGTTAGGTTAGGTTAGGTTAGGTTAGGTTAGGTTAGGTTAGGTTAGGTTAGGTTAGGTTAGGTTAGGTTAGGTTAGGTTAGGTTAGGTTAGGTTAGGTTAGGTTAGGTTAGGTTAGGTTAGGTTAGGTTAGGTTAGGTTAGGTTAGGTTAGGTTAGGTTAGGTTAGGTTAGGTTAGGTTAGGTTAGGTTAGGTTAGGTTAGGTTAGGTTAGGTTAGGTTAGGTTAGGTTAGGTTAGGTTAGGTTAGGTTAGGTTAGGTTAGGTTAGGTTAGGTTAGGTTAGGTTAGGTTAGGTTAGGTTAGGTTAGGTTAGGTTAGGTTAGGTTAGGTTAGGTTAGGTTAGGTTAGGTTAGGTTAGGTTAGGTTAGGTTAGGTTAGGTTAGGTTAGGTTAGGTTAGGTTAGGTTAGGTTAGGTTAGGTTAGGTTAGGTTAGGTTAGGTTAGGTTAGGTTAGGTTAGGTTAGGTTAGGTTAGGTTAGGTTAGGTTAGGTTAGGTTAGGTTAGGTTAGGTTAGGTTAGGTTAGGTTAGGTTAGGTTAGGTTAGGTTAGGTTAGGTTAGGTTAGGTTAGGTTAGGTTAGGTTAGGTTAGGTTAGGTTAGGTTAGGTTAGGTTAGGTTAGGTTAGGTTAGGTTAGGTTAGGTTAGGTTAGGTTAGGTTAGGTTAGGTTAGGTTAGGTTAGGTTAGGTTAGGTTAGGTTAGGTTAGGTTAGGTTAGGTTAGGTTAGGTTAGGTTAGGTTAGGTTAGGTTAGGTTAGGTTAGGTTAGGTTAGGTTAGGTTAGGTTAGGTTAGGTTAGGTTAGGTTAGGTTAGGTTAGGTTAGGTTAGGTTAGGTTAGGTTAGGTTAGGTTAGGTTAGGTTAGGTTAGGTTAGGTTAGGTTAGGTTAGGTTAGGTTAGGTTAGGTTAGGTTAGGTTAGGTTAGGTTAGGTTAGGTTAGGTTAGGTTAGGTTAGGTTAGGTTAGGTTAGGTTAGGTTAGGTTAGGTTAGGTTAGGTTAGGTTAGGTTAGGTTAGGTTAGGTTAGGTTAGGTTAGGTTAGGTTAGGTTAGGTTAGGTTAGGTTAGGTTAGGTTAGGTTAGGTTAGGTTAGGTTAGGTTAGGTTAGGTTAGGTTAGGTTAGGTTAGGTTAGGTTAGGTTAGGTTAGGTTAGGTTAGGTTAGGTTAGGTTAGGTTAGGTTAGGTTAGGTTAGGTTAGGTTAGGTTAGGTTAGGTTAGGTTAGGTTAGGTTAGGTTAGGTTAGGTTAGGTTAGGTTAGGTTAGGTTAGGTTAGGTTAGGTTAGGTTAGGTTAGGTTAGGTTAGGTTAGGTTAGGTTAGGTTAGGTTAGGTTAGGTTAGGTTAGGTTAGGTTAGGTTAGGTTAGGTTAGGTTAGGTTAGGTTAGGTTAGGTTAGGTTAGGTTAGGTTAGGTTAGGTTAGGTTAGGTTAGGTTAGGTTAGGTTAGGTTAGGTTAGGTTAGGTTAGGTTAGGTTAGGTTAGGTTAGGTTAGGTTAGGTTAGGTTAGGTTAGGTTAGGTTAGGTTAGGTTAGGTTAGGTTAGGTTAGGTTAGGTTAGGTTAGGTTAGGTTAGGTTAGGTTAGGTTAGGTTAGGTTAGGTTAGGTTAGGTTAGGTTAGGTTAGGTTAGGTTAGAGTTAGGTTAGGTTAGGTTAGGTTAGGTTAGGTTAGGTTAGGTTAGGTTAGGTTAGGTTAGGTTAGGTTAGGTTAGGTTAGGTTAGGTTAGGTTAGGTTAGGTTAGGTTAGGTTAGGTTAGGTTAGGTTAGGTTAGGTTAGGTTAGGTTAGGTTAGGTTAGGTTAGGTTAGGTTAGGTTAGGTTAGGTTAGGTTAGGTTAGGTTAGGTTAGGTTAGGTTAGGTTAGGTTAGGTTAGGTTAGGTTAGGTTAGGTTAGGTTAGGTTAGGTTAGGTTAGGTTAGGTTAGGTTAGGTTAGGTTAGGTTAGGTTAGGTTAGGTTAGGTTAGGTTAGGTTAGGTTAGGTTAGGTTAGGTTAGGTTAGGTTAGGTTAGGTTAGGTTAGGTTAGGTTAGGTTAGGTTAGGTTAGGTTAGGTTAGGTTAGGTTAGGTTAGGTTAGGTTAGGTTAGGTTAGGTTAGGTTAGGTTAGGTTAGGTTAGGTTAGGTTAGGTTAGGTTAGGTTAGGTTAGGTTAGGTTAGGTTAGGTTAGGTTAGGTTAGGTTAGGTTAGGTTAGGTTAGGTTAGGTTAGGTTAGGTTAGGTTAGGTTAGGTTAGGTTAGGTTAGGTTAGGTTAGGTTAGGTTAGGTTAGGTTAGGTTAGGTTAGGTTAGGTTAGGTTAGGTTAGGTTAGGTTAGGTTAGGTTAGGTTAGGTTAGGTTAGGTTAGGTTAGGTTAGGTTAGGTTAGGTTAGGTTAGGTTAGGTTAGGTTAGGTTAGGTTAGGTTAGGTTAGGTTAGGTTAGGTTAGGTTAGGTTAGGTTAGGTTAGGTTAGGTTAGGTTAGGTTAGGTTAGGTTAGGTTAGGTTAGGTTAGGTTAGGTTAGGTTAGGTTAGGTTAGGTTAGGTTAGGTTAGGTTAGGTTAGGTTAGGTTAGGTTAGGTTAGGTTAGGTTAGGTTAGGTTAGGTTAGGTTAGGTTAGGTTAGGTTAGGTTAGGTTAGGTTAGGTTAGGTTAGGTTAGGTTAGGTTAGGTTAGGTTAGGTTAGGTTAGGTTAGGTTAGGTTAGGTTAGGTTAGGTTAGGTTAGGTTAGGTTAGGTTAGGTTAGGTTAGGTTAGGTTAGGTTAGGTTAGGTTAGGTTAGGTTAGGTTAGGTTAGGTTAGGTTAGGTTAGGTTAGGTTAGGTTAGGTTAGGTTAGGTTAGGTTAGGTTAGGTTAGGTTAGGTTAGGTTAGGTTAGGTTAGGTTAGGTTAGGTTAGGTTAGGTTAGGTTAGGTTAGGTTAGGTTAGGTTAGGTTAGGTTAGGTTAGGTTAGGTTAGGTTAGGTTAGGTTAGGTTAGGTTAGGTTAGGTTAGGTTAGGTTAGGTTAGGTTAGGTTAGGTTAGGTTAGGTTAGGTTAGGTTAGGTTAGGTTAGGTTAGGTTAGGTTAGGTTAGGTTAGGTTAGGTTAGGTTAGGTTAGGTTAGGTTAGGTTAGGTTAGGTTAGGTTAGGTTAGGTTAGGTTAGGTTAGGTTAGGTTAGGTTAGGTTAGGTTAGGTTAGGTTAGGTTAGGTTAGGTTAGGTTAGGTTAGGTTAGGTTAGGTTAGGTTAGGTTAGGTTAGGTTAGGTTAGGTTAGGTTAGGTTAGGTTAGGTTAGGTTAGGTTAGGTTAGGTTAGGTTAGGTTAGGTTAGGTTAGGTTAGGTTAGGTTAGGTTAGGTTAGGTTAGGTTAGGTTAGGTTAGGTTAGGTTAGGTTAGGTTAGGTTAGGTTAGGTTAGGTTAGGTTAGGTTAGGTTAGGTTAGGTTAGGTTAGGTTAGGTTAGGTTAGGTTAGGTTAGGTTAGGTTAGGTTAGGTTAGGTTAGGTTAGGTTAGGTTAGGTTAGGTTAGGTTAGGTTAGGTTAGGTTAGGTTAGGTTAGGTTAGGTTAGGTTAGGTTAGGTTAGGTTAGGTTAGGTTAGGTTAGGTTAGGTTAGGTTAGGTTAGGTTAGGTTAGGTTAGGTTAGGTTAGGTTAGGTTAGGTTAGGTTAGGTTAGGTTAGGTTAGGTTAGGTTAGGTTAGGTTAGGTTAGGTTAGGTTAGGTTAGGTTAGGTTAGGTTAGGTTAGGTTAGGTTAGGTTAGGTTAGGTTAGGTTAGGTTAGGTTAGGTTAGGTTAGGTTAGGTTAGGTTAGGTTAGGTTAGGTTAGGTTAGGTTAGGTTAGGTTAGGTTAGGTTAGGTTAGGTTAGGTTAGGTTAGGTTAGGTTAGGTTAGGTTAGGTTAGGTTAGGTTAGGTTAGGTTAGGTTAGGTTAGGTTAGGTTAGGTTAGGTTAGGTTAGGTTAGGTTAGGTTAGGTTAGGTTAGGTTAGGTTAGGTTAGGTTAGGTTAGGTTAGGTTAGGTTAGGTTAGGTTAGGTTAGGTTAGGTTAGGTTAGGTTAGGTTAGGTTAGGTTAGGTTAGGTTAGGTTAGGTTAGGTTAGGTTAGGTTAGGTTAGGTTAGGTTAGGTTAGGTTAGGTTAGGTTAGGTTAGGTTAGGTTAGGTTAGGTTAGGTTAGGTTAGGTTAGGTTAGGTTAGGTTAGGTTAGGTTAGGTTAGGTTAGGTTAGGTTAGGTTAGGTTAGGTTAGGTTAGGTTAGGTTAGGTTAGGTTAGGTTAGGTTAGGTTAGGTTAGGTTAGGTTAGGTTAGGTTAGGTTAGGTTAGGTTAGGTTAGGTTAGGTTAGGTTAGGTTAGGTTAGGTTAGGTTAGGTTAGGTTAGGTTAGGTTAGGTTAGGTTAGGTTAGGTTAGGTTAGGTTAGGTTAGGTTAGGTTAGGTTAGGTTAGGTTAGGTTAGGTTAGGTTAGGTTAGGTTAGGTTAGGTTAGGTTAGGTTAGGTTAGGTTAGGTTAGGTTAGGTTAGGTTAGGTTAGGTTAGGTTAGGTTAGGTTAGGTTAGGTTAGGTTAGGTTAGGTTAGGTTAGGTTAGGTTAGGTTAGGTTAGGTTAGGTTAGGTTAGGTTAGGTTAGGTTAGGTTAGGTTAGGTTAGGTTAGGTTAGGTTAGGTTAGGTTAGGTTAGGTTAGGTTAGGTTAGGTTAGGTTAGGTTAGGTTAGGTTAGGTTAGGTTAGGTTAGGTTAGGTTAGGTTAGGTTAGGTTAGGTTAGGTTAGGTTAGGTTAGGTTAGGTTAGGTTAGGTTAGGTTAGGTTAGGTTAGGTTAGGTTAGGTTAGGTTAGGTTAGGTTAGGTTAGGTTAGGTTAGGTTAGGTTAGGTTAGGTTAGGTTAGGTTAGGTTAGGTTAGGTTAGGTTAGGTTAGGTTAGGTTAGGTTAGGTTAGGTTAGGTTAGGTTAGGTTAGGTTAGGTTAGGTTAGGTTAGGTTAGGTTAGGTTAGGTTAGGTTAGGTTAGGTTAGGTTAGGTTAGGTTAGGTTAGGTTAGGTTAGGTTAGGTTAGGTTAGGTTAGGTTAGGTTAGGTTAGGTTAGGTTAGGTTAGGTTAGGTTAGGTTAGGTTAGGTTAGGTTAGGTTAGGTTAGGTTAGGTTAGGTTAGGTTAGGTTAGGTTAGGTTAGGTTAGGTTAGGTTAGGTTAGGTTAGGTTAGGTTAGGTTAGGTTAGGTTAGGTTAGGTTAGGTTAGGTTAGGTTAGGTTAGGTTAGGTTAGGTTAGGTTAGGTTAGGTTAGGTTAGGTTAGGTTAGGTTAGGTTAGGTTAGGTTAGGTTAGGTTAGGTTAGGTTAGGTTAGGTTAGGTTAGGTTAGGTTAGGTTAGGTTAGGTTAGGTTAGGTTAGGTTAGGTTAGGTTAGGTTAGGTTAGGTTAGGTTAGGTTAGGTTAGGTTAGGTTAGGTTAGGTTAGGTTAGGTTAGGTTAGGTTAGGTTAGGTTAGGTTAGGTTAGGTTAGGTTAGGTTAGGTTAGGTTAGGTTAGGTTAGGTTAGGTTAGGTTAGGTTAGGTTAGGTTAGGTTAGGTTAGGTTAGGTTAGGTTAGGTTAGGTTAGGTTAGGTTAGGTTAGGTTAGGTTAGGTTAGGTTAGGTTAGGTTAGGTTAGGTTAGGTTAGGTTAGGTTAGGTTAGGTTAGGTTAGGTTAGGTTAGGTTAGGTTAGGTTAGGTTAGGTTAGGTTAGGTTAGGTTAGGTTAGGTTAGGTTAGGTTAGGTTAGGTTAGGTTAGGTTAGGTTAGGTTAGGTTAGGTTAGGTTAGGTTAGGTTAGGTTAGGTTAGGTTAGGTTAGGTTAGGTTAGGTTAGGTTAGGTTAGGTTAGGTTAGGTTAGGTTAGGTTAGGTTAGGTTAGGTTAGGTTAGGTTAGGTTAGGTTAGGTTAGGTTAGGTTAGGTTAGGTTAGGTTAGGTTAGGTTAGGTTAGGTTAGGTTAGGTTAGGTTAGGTTAGGTTAGGTTAGGTTAGGTTAGGTTAGGTTAGGTTAGGTTAGGTTAGGTTAGGTTAGGTTAGGTTAGGTTAGGTTAGGTTAGGTTAGGTTAGGTTAGGTTAGGTTAGGTTAGGTTAGGTTAGGTTAGGTTAGGTTAGGTTAGGTTAGGTTAGGTTAGGTTAGGTTAGGTTAGGTTAGGTTAGGTTAGGTTAGGTTAGGTTAGGTTAGGTTAGGTTAGGTTAGGTTAGGTTAGGTTAGGTTAGGTTAGGTTAGGTTAGGTTAGGTTAGGTTAGGTTAGGTTAGGTTAGGTTAGGTTAGGTTAGGTTAGGTTAGGTTAGGTTAGGTTAGGTTAGGTTAGGTTAGGTTAGGTTAGGTTAGGTTAGGTTAGGTTAGGTTAGGTTAGGTTAGGTTAGGTTAGGTTAGGTTAGGTTAGGTTAGGTTAGGTTAGGTTAGGTTAGGTTAGGTTAGGTTAGGTTAGGTTAGGTTAGGTTAGGTTAGGTTAGGTTAGGTTAGGTTAGGTTAGGTTAGGTTAGGTTAGGTTAGGTTAGGTTAGGTTAGGTTAGGTTAGGTTAGGTTAGGTTAGGTTAGGTTAGGTTAGGTTAGGTTAGGTTAGGTTAGGTTAGGTTAGGTTAGGTTAGGTTAGGTTAGGTTAGGTTAGGTTAGGTTAGGTTAGGTTAGGTTAGGTTAGGTTAGGTTAGGTTAGGTTAGGTTAGGTTAGGTTAGGTTAGGTTAGGTTAGGTTAGGTTAGGTTAGGTTAGGTTAGGTTAGGTTAGGTTAGGTTAGGTTAGGTTAGGTTAGGTTAGGTTAGGTTAGGTTAGGTTAGGTTAGGTTAGGTTAGGTTAGGTTAGGTTAGGTTAGGTTAGGTTAGGTTAGGTTAGGTTAGGTTAGGTTAGGTTAGGTTAGGTTAGGTTAGGTTAGGTTAGGTTAGGTTAGGTTAGGTTAGGTTAGGTTAGGTTAGGTTAGGTTAGGTTAGGTTAGGTTAGGTTAGGTTAGGTTAGGTTAGGTTAGGTTAGGTTAGGTTAGGTTAGGTTAGGTTAGGTTAGGTTAGGTTAGGTTAGGTTAGGTTAGGTTAGGTTAGGTTAGGTTAGGTTAGGTTAGGTTAGGTTAGGTTAGGTTAGGTTAGGTTAGGTTAGGTTAGGTTAGGTTAGGTTAGGTTAGGTTAGGTTAGGTTAGGTTAGGTTAGGTTAGGTTAGGTTAGGTTAGGTTAGGTTAGGTTAGGTTAGGTTAGGTTAGGTTAGGTTAGGTTAGGTTAGGTTAGGTTAGGTTAGGTTAGGTTAGGTTAGGTTAGGTTAGGTTAGGTTAGGTTAGGTTAGGTTAGGTTAGGTTAGGTTAGGTTAGGTTAGGTTAGGTTAGGTTAGGTTAGGTTAGGTTAGGTTAGGTTAGGTTAGGTTAGGTTAGGTTAGGTTAGGTTAGGTTAGGTTAGGTTAGGTTAGGTTAGGTTAGGTTAGGTTAGGTTAGGTTAGGTTAGGTTAGGTTAGGTTAGGTTAGGTTAGGTTAGGTTAGGTTAGGTTAGGTTAGGTTAGGTTAGGTTAGGTTAGGTTAGGTTAGGTTAGGTTAGGTTAGGTTAGGTTAGGTTAGGTTAGGTTAGGTTAGGTTAGGTTAGGTTAGGTTAGGTTAGGTTAGGTTAGGTTAGGTTAGGTTAGGTTAGGTTAGGTTAGGTTAGGTTAGGTTAGGTTAGGTTAGGTTAGGTTAGGTTAGGTTAGGTTAGGTTAGGTTAGGTTAGGTTAGGTTAGGTTAGGTTAGGTTAGGTTAGGTTAGGTTAGGTTAGGTTAGGTTAGGTTAGGTTAGGTTAGGTTAGGTTAGGTTAGGTTAGGTTAGGTTAGGTTAGGTTAGGTTAGGTTAGGTTAGGTTAGGTTAGGTTAGGTTAGGTTAGGTATAGGTTAGGTTAGGTTAGGTTAGGTTAGGTTAGGTTAGGTTAGGTTAGGTTAGGTTAGGTTAGGTTAGGTTAGGTTAGGTTAGGTTAGGTTAGGTTAGGTTAGGTTAGGTTAGGTTAGGTTAGGTTAGGTTAGGTTAGGTTAGGTTAGGTTAGGTTAGGTTAGGTTAGGTTAGGTTAGGTTAGGTTAGGTTAGGTTAGGTTAGGTTAGGTTAGGTTAGGTTAGGTTAGGTTAGGTTAGGTTAGGTTAGGTTAGGTTAGGTTAGGTTAGGTTAGGTTAGGTTAGGTTAGGTTAGGTTAGGTTAGGTTAGGTTAGGTTAGGTTAGGTTAGGTTAGGTTAGGTTAGGTTAGGTTAGGTTAGGTTAGGTTAGGTTAGGTTAGGTTAGGTTAGGTTAGGTTAGGTTAGGTTAGGTTAGGTTAGGTTAGGTTAGGTTAGGTTAGGTTAGGTTAGGTTAGGTTAGGTTAGGTTAGGTTAGGTTAGGTTAGGTTAGGTTAGGTTAGGTTAGGTTAGGTTAGGTTAGGTTAGGTTAGGTTAGGTTAGGTTAGGTTAGGTTAGGTTAGGTTAGGTTAGGTTAGGTTAGGTTAGGTTAGGTTAGGTTAGGTTAGGTTAGGTTAGGTTAGGTTAGGTTAGGTTAGGTTAGGTTAGGTTAGGTTAGGTTAGGTTAGGTTAGGTTAGGTTAGGTTAGGTTAGGTTAGGTTAGGTTAGGTTAGGTTAGGTTAGGTTAGGTTAGGTTAGGTTAGGTTAGGTTAGGTTAGGTTAGGTTAGGTTAGGTTAGGTTAGGTTAGGTTAGGTTAGGTTAGGTTAGGTTAGGTTAGGTTAGGTTAGGTTAGGTTAGGTTAGGTTAGGTTAGGTTAGGTTAGGTTAGGTTAGGTTAGGTTAGGTTAGGTTAGGTTAGGTTAGGTTAGGTTAGGTTAGGTTAGGTTAGGTTAGGTTAGGTTAGGTTAGGTTAGGTTAGGTTAGGTTAGGTTAGGTTAGGTTAGGTTAGGTTAGGTTAGGTTAGGTTAGGTTAGGTTAGGTTAGGTTAGGTTAGGTTAGGTTAGGTTAGGTTAGGTTAGGTTAGGTTAGGTTAGGTTAGGTTAGGTTAGGTTAGGTTAGGTTAGGTTAGGTTAGGTTAGGTTAGGTTAGGTTAGGTTAGGTTAGGTTAGGTTAGGTTAGGTTAGGTTAGGTTAGGTTAGGTTAGGTTAGGTTAGGTTAGGTTAGGTTAGGTTAGGTTAGGTTAGGTTAGGTTAGGTTAGGTTAGGTTAGGTTAGGTTAGGTTAGGTTAGGTTAGGTTAGGTTAGGTTAGGTTAGGTTAGGTTAGGTTAGGTTAGGTTAGGTTAGGTTAGGTTAGGTTAGGTTAGGTTAGGTTAGGTTAGGTTAGGTTAGGTTAGGTTAGGTTAGGTTAGGTTAGGTTAGGTTAGGTTAGGTTAGGTTAGGTTAGGTTAGGTTAGGTTAGGTTAGGTTAGGTTAGGTTAGGTTAGGTTAGGTTAGGTTAGGTTAGGTTAGGTTAGGTTAGGTTAGGTTAGGTTAGGTTAGGTTAGGTTAGGTTAGGTTAGGTTAGGTTAGGTTAGGTTAGGTTAGGTTAGGTTAGGTTAGGTTAGGTTAGGTTAGGTTAGGTTAGGTTAGGTTAGGTTAGGTTAGGTTAGGTTAGGTTAGGTTAGGTTAGGTTAGGTTAGGTTAGGTTAGGTTAGGTTAGGTTAGGTTAGGTTAGGTTAGGTTAGGTTAGGTTAGGTTAGGTTAGGTTAGGTTAGGTTAGGTTAGGTTAGGTTAGGTTAGGTTAGGTTAGGTTAGGTTAGGTTAGGTTAGGTTAGGTTAGGTTAGGTTAGGTTAGGTTAGGTTAGGTTAGGTTAGGTTAGGTTAGGTTAGGTTAGGTTAGGTTAGGTTAGGTTAGGTTAGGTTAGGTTAGGTTAGGTTAGGTTAGGTTAGGTTAGGTTAGGTTAGGTTAGGTTAGGTTAGGTTAGGTTAGGTTAGGTTAGGTTAGGTTAGGTTAGGTTAGGTTAGGTTAGGTTAGGTTAGGTTAGGTTAGGTTAGGTTAGGTTAGGTTAGGTTAGGTTAGGTTAGGTTAGGTTAGGTTAGGTTAGGTTAGGTTAGGTTAGGTTAGGTTAGGTTAGGTTAGGTTAGGTTAGGTTAGGTTAGGTTAGGTTAGGTTAGGTTAGGTTAGGTTAGGTTAGGTTAGGTTAGGTTAGGTTAGGTTAGGTTAGGTTAGGTTAGGTTAGGTTAGGTTAGGTTAGGTTAGGTTAGGTTAGGTTAGGTTAGGTTAGGTTAGGTTAGGTTAGGTTAGGTTAGGTTAGGTTAGGTTAGGTTAGGTTAGGTTAGGTTAGGTTAGGTTAGGTTAGGTTAGGTTAGGTTAGGTTAGGTTAGGTTAGGTTAGGTTAGGTTAGGTTAGGTTAGGTTAGGTTAGGTTAGGTTAGGTTAGGTTAGGTTAGGTTAGGTTAGGTTAGGTTAGGTTAGGTTAGGTTAGGTTAGGTTAGGTTAGGTTAGGTTAGGTTAGGTTAGGTTAGGTTAGGTTAGGTTAGGTTAGGTTAGGTTAGGTTAGGTTAGGTTAGGTTAGGTTAGGTTAGGTTAGGTTAGGTTAGGTTAGGTTAGGTTAGGTTAGGTTAGGTTAGGTTAGGTTAGGTTAGGTTAGGTTAGGTTAGGTTAGGTTAGGTTAGGTTAGGTTAGGTTAGGTTAGGTTAGGTTAGGTTAGGTTAGGTTAGGTTAGGTTAGGTTAGGTTAGGTTAGGTTAGGTTAGGTTAGGTTAGGTTAGGTTAGGTTAGGTTAGGTTAGGTTAGGTTAGGTTAGGTTAGGTTAGGTTAGGTTAGGTTAGGTTAGGTTAGGTTAGGTTAGGTTAGGTTAGGTTAGGTTAGGTTAGGTTAGGTTAGGTTAGGTTAGGTTAGGTTAGGTTAGGTTAGGTTAGGTTAGGTTAGGTTAGGTTAGGTTAGGTTAGGTTAGGTTAGGTTAGGTTAGGTTAGGTTAGGTTAGGTTAGGTTAGGTTAGGTTAGGTTAGGTTAGGTTAGGTTAGGTTAGGTTAGGTTAGGTTAGGTTAGGTTAGGTTAGGTTAGGTTAGGTTAGGTTAGGTTAGGTTAGGTTAGGTTAGGTTAGGTTAGGTTAGGTTAGGTTAGGTTAGGTTAGGTTAGGTTAGGTTAGGTTAGGTTAGGTGGTAGGTTAGGTTAGGTTAGGTTAGGTTAGGT
>OX438940.1:20848762-20869735 GCA_949316185.1 Pyrausta nigrata | reverse complement strand
AACCTAACCTAACCTAACCTAACCTAACCTAACCTAACCTAACCTAACCTAACCTAACCTAACCTAACCTAACCTAACCTAACCTAACCTAACCTAACCAACCTAACCTAACCTAACCTAACCTAACCTAACCTAACCTAACCAACCTAACCTAACCTAACCTAACCTAACCTAACCTAACCTAACCTAACCTAACCTAACCTAACCTAACCTAACCTAACCTAACCTAACCTAACCTAACCTAACCTAACCTAACCTAACCTAACCTAACCTAACCTAACCTAACCTAACCTAACCTAACCTAACCTAACCTAACCTAACCTAACCTAACCTAACCTAACCTAACCTAACCTAACCTAACCTAACCTAACCTAACCTAACCTAACCTAACCTAACCTAACCTAACCTAACCTAACCTAACCTAACCTAACCTAACCTAACCTAACCTAACCTAACCTAACCTAACCTAACCTAACCTAACCTAACCTAACCTAACCTAACCTAACCTAACCTAACCTAACCTAACCTAACCTAACCTAACCTAACCTAACCTAACCTAACCTAACCTAACCTAACCTAACCTAACCTAACCTAACCTAACCTAACCTAACCTAACCTAACCTAACCTAACCTAACCTAACCTAACCTAACCTAACCTAACCTAACCTAACCTAACCTAACCTAACCTAACCTAACCTAACCTAACCTAACCTAACCTAACCTAACCTAACCTAACCTAACCTAACCTAACCTAACCTAACCTAACCTAACCTAACCTAACCTAACCTAACCTAACCTAACCTAACCTAACCTAACCTAACCTAACCTAACCTAACCTAACCTAACCTAACCTAACCTAACCTAACCTAACCTAACCTAACCTAACCTAACCTAACCTAACCTAACCTAACCTAACCTAACCTAACCTAACCTAACCTAACCTAACCTAACCTAACCTAACCTAACCTAACCTAACCTAACCTAACCTAACCTAACCTAACCTAACCTAACCTAACCTAACCTAACCTAACCTAACCTAACCTAACCTAACCTAACCTAACCTAACCTAACCTAACCTAACCTAACCTAACCTAACCTAACCTAACCTAACCTAACCTAACCTAACCTAACCTAACCTAACCTAACCTAACCTAACCTAACCTAACCTAACCTAACCTAACCTAACCTAACCTAACCTAACCTAACCTAACCTAACCTAACCTAACCTAACCTAACCTAACCTAACCTAACCTAACCTAACCTAACCTAACCTAACCTAACCTAACCTAACCTAACCTAACCTAACCTAACCTAACCTAACCTAACCTAACCTAACCTAACCTAACCTAACCTAACCTAACCTAACCTAACCTAACCTAACCTAACCTAACCTAACCTAACCTAACCTAACCTAACCTAACCTAACCTAACCTAACCTAACCTAACCTAACCTAACCTAACCTAACCTAACCTAACCTAACCTAACCTAACCTAACCTAACCTAACCTAACCTAACCTAACCTAACCTAACCTAACCTAACCTAACCTAACCTAACCTAACCTAACCTAACCTAACCTAACCTAACCTAACCTAACCTAACCTAACCTAACCTAACCTAACCTAACCTAACCTAACCTAACCTAACCTAACCTAACCTAACCTAACCTAACCTAACCTAACCTAACCTAACCTAACCTAACCTAACCTAACCTAACCTAACCTAACCTAACCTAACCTAACCTAACCTAACCTAACCTAACCTAACCTAACCTAACCTAACCTAACCTAACCTAACCTAACCTAACCTAACCTAACCTAACCTAACCTAACCTAACCTAACCTAACCTAACCTAACCTAACCTAACCTAACCTAACCTAACCTAACCTAACCTAACCTAACCTAACCTAACCTAACCTAACCTAACCTAACCTAACCTAACCTAACCTAACCTAACCTAACCTAACCTAACCTAACCTAACCTAACCTAACCTAACCTAACCTAACCTAACCTAACCTAACCTAACCTAACCTAACCTAACCTAACCTAACCTAACCTAACCTAACCTAACCTAACCTAACCTAACCTAACCTAACCTAACCTAACCTAACCTAACCTAACCTAACCTAACCTAACCTAACCTAACCTAACCTAACCTAACCTAACCTAACCTAACCTAACCTAACCTAACCTAACCTAACCTAACCTAACCTAACCTAACCTAACCTAACCTAACCTAACCTAACCTAACCTAACCTAACCTAACCTAACCTAACCTAACCTAACCTAACCTAACCTAACCTAACCTAACCTAACCTAACCTAACCTAACCTAACCTAACCTAACCTAACCTAACCTAACCTAACCTAACCTAACCTAACCTAACCTAACCTAACCTAACCTAACCTAACCTAACCTAACCTAACCTAACCTAACCTAACCTAACCTAACCTAACCTAACCTAACCTAACCTAACCTAACCTAACCTAACCTAACCTAACCTAACCTAACCTAACCTAACCTAACCTAACCTAACCTAACCTAACCTAACCTAACCTAACCTAACCTAACCTAACCTAACCTAACCTAACCTAACCTAACCTAACCTAACCTAACCTAACCTAACCTAACCTAACCTAACCTAACCTAACCTAACCTAACCTAACCTAACCTAACCTAACCTAACCTAACCTAACCTAACCTAACCTAACCTAACCTAACCTAACCTAACCTAACCTAACCTAACCTAACCTAACCTAACCTAACCTAACCTAACCTAACCTAACCTAACCTAACCTAACCTAACCTAACCTAACCTAACCTAACCTAACCTAACCTAACCTAACCTAACCTAACCTAACCTAACCTAACCTAACCTAACCTAACCTAACCTAACCTAACCTAACCTAACCTAACCTAACCTAACCTAACCTAACCTAACCTAACCTAACCTAACCTAACCTAACCTAACCTAACCTAACCTAACCTAACCTAACCTAACCTAACCTAACCTAACCTAACCTAACCTAACCTAACCTAACCTAACCTAACCTAACCTAACCTAACCTAACCTAACCTAACCTAACCTAACCTAACCTAACCTAACCTAACCTAACCTAACCTAACCTAACCTAACCTAACCTAACCTAACCTAACCTAACCTAACCTAACCTAACCTAACCTAACCTAACCTAACCTAACCTAACCTAACCTAACCTAACCTAACCTAACCTAACCTAACCTAACCTAACCTAACCTAACCTAACCTAACCTAACCTAACCTAACCTAACCTAACCTAACCTAACCTAACCTAACCTAACCTAACCTAACCTAACCTAACCTAACCTAACCTAACCTAACCTAACCTAACCTAACCTAACCTAACCTAACCTAACCTAACCTAACCTAACCTAACCTAACCTAACCTAACCTAACCTAACCTAACCTAACCTAACCTAACCTAACCTAACCTAACCTAACCTAACCTAACCTAACCTAACCTAACCTAACCTAACCTAACCTAACCTAACCTAACCTAACCTAACCTAACCTAACCTAACCTAACCTAACCTAACCTAACCTAACCTAACCTAACCTAACCTAACCTAACCTAACCTAACCTAACCTAACCTAACCTAACCTAACCTAACCTAACCTAACCTAACCTAACCTAACCTAACCTAACCTAACCTAACCTAACCTAACCTAACCTAACCTAACCTAACCTAACCTAACCTAACCTAACCTAACCTAACCTAACCTAACCTAACCTAACCTAACCTAACCTAACCTAACCTAACCTAACCTAACCTAACCTAACCTAACCTAACCTAACCTAACCTAACCTAACCTAACCTAACCTAACCTAACCTAACCTAACCTAACCTAACCTAACCTAACCTAACCTAACCTAACCTAACCTAACCTAACCTAACCTAACCTAACCTAACCTAACCTAACCTAACCTAACCTAACCTAACCTAACCTAACCTAACCTAACCTAACCTAACCTAACCTAACCTAACCTAACCTAACCTAACCTAACCTAACCTAACCTAACCTAACCTAACCTAACCTAACCTAACCTAACCTAACCTAACCTAACCTAACCTAACCTAACCTAACCTAACCTAACCTAACCTAACCTAACCTAACCTAACCTAACCTAACCTAACCTAACCTAACCTAACCTAACCTAACCTAACCTAACCTAACCTAACCTAACCTAACCTAACCTAACCTAACCTAACCTAACCTAACCTAACCTAACCTAACCTAACCTAACCTAACCTAACCTAACCTAACCTAACCTAACCTAACCTAACCTAACCTAACCTAACCTAACCTAACCTAACCTAACCTAACCTAACCTAACCTAACCTAACCTAACCTAACCTAACCTAACCTAACCTAACCTAACCTAACCTAACCTAACCTAACCTAACCTAACCTAACCTAACCTAACCTAACCTAACCTAACCTAACCTAACCTAACCTAACCTAACCTAACCTAACCTAACCTAACCTAACCTAACCTAACCTAACCTAACCTAACCTAACCTAACCTAACCTAACCTAACCTAACCTAACCTAACCTAACCTAACCTAACCTAACCTAACCTAACCTAACCTAACCTAACCTAACCTAACCTAACCTAACCTAACCTAACCTAACCTAACCTAACCTAACCTAACCTAACCTAACCTAACCTAACCTAACCTAACCTAACCTAACCTAACCTAACCTAACCTAACCTAACCTAACCTAACCTAACCTAACCTAACCTAACCTAACCTAACCTAACCTAACCTAACCTAACCTAACCTAACCTAACCTAACCTAACCTAACCTAACCTAACCTAACCTAACCTAACCTAACCTAACCTAACCTAACCTAACCTAACCTAACCTAACCTAACCTAACCTAACCTAACCTAACCTAACCTAACCTAACCTAACCTAACCTAACCTAACCTAACCTAACCTAACCTAACCTAACCTAACCTAACCTAACCTAACCTAACCTAACCTAACCTAACCTAACCTAACCTAACCTAACCTAACCTAACCTAACCTAACCTAACCTAACCTAACCTAACCTAACCTAACCTAACCTAACCTAACCTAACCTAACCTAACCTAACCTAACCTAACCTAACCTAACCTAACCTAACCTAACCTAACCTAACCTAACCTAACCTAACCTAACCTAACCTAACCTAACCTAACCTAACCTAACCTAACCTAACCTAACCTAACCTAACCTAACCTAACCTAACCTAACCTAACCTAACCTAACCTAACCTAACCTAACCTAACCTAACCTAACCTAACCTAACCTAACCTAACCTAACCTAACCTAACCTAACCTAACCTAACCTAACCTAACCTAACCTAACCTAACCTAACCTAACCTAACCTAACCTAACCTAACCTAACCTAACCTAACCTAACCTAACCTAACCTAACCTAACCTAACCTAACCTAACCTAACCTAACCTAACCTAACCTAACCTAACCTAACCTAACCTAACCTAACCTAACCTAACCTAACCTAACCTAACCTAACCTAACCTAACCTAACCTAACCTAACCTAACCTAACCTAACCTAACCTAACCTAACCTAACCTAACCTAACCTAACCTAACCTAACCTAACCTAACCTAACCTAACCTAACCTAACCTAACCTAACCTAACCTAACCTAACCTAACCTAACCTAACCTAACCTAACCTAACCTAACCTAACCTAACCTAACCTAACCTAACCTAACCTAACCTAACCTAACCTAACCTAACCTAACCTAACCTAACCTAACCTAACCTAACCTAACCTAACCTAACCTAACCTAACCTAACCTAACCTAACCTAACCTAACCTAACCTAACCTAACCTAACCTAACCTAACCTAACCTAACCTAACCTAACCTAACCTAACCTAACCTAACCTAACCTAACCTAACCTAACCTAACCTAACCTAACCTAACCTAACCTAACCTAACCTAACCTAACCTAACCTAACCTAACCTAACCTAACCTAACCTAACCTAACCTAACCTAACCTAACCTAACCTAACCTAACCTAACCTAACCTAACCTAACCTAACCTAACCTAACCTAACCTAACCTAACCTAACCTAACCTAACCTAACCTAACCTAACCTAACCTAACCTAACCTAACCTAACCTAACCTAACCTAACCTAACCTAACCTAACCTAACCTAACCTAACCTAACCTAACCTAACCTAACCTAACCTAACCTAACCTAACCTAACCTAACCTAACCTAACCTAACCTAACCTAACCTAACCTAACCTAACCTAACCTAACCTAACCTAACCTAACCTAACCTAACCTAACCTAACCTAACCTAACCTAACCTAACCTAACCTAACCTAACCTAACCTAACCTAACCTAACCTAACCTAACCTAACCTAACCTAACCTAACCTAACCTAACCTAACCTAACCTAACCTAACCTAACCTAACCTAACCTAACCTAACCTAACCTAACCTAACCTAACCTAACCTAACCTAACCTAACCTAACCTAACCTAACCTAACCTAACCTAACCTAACCTAACCTAACCTAACCTAACCTAACCTAACCTAACCTAACCTAACCTAACCTAACCTAACCTAACCTAACCTAACCTAACCTAACCTAACCTAACCTAACCTAACCTAACCTAACCTAACCTAACCTAACCTAACCTAACCTAACCTAACCTAACCTAACCTAACCTAACCTAACCTAACCTAACCTAACCTAACCTAACCTAACCTAACCTAACCTAACCTAACCTAACCTAACCTAACCTAACCTAACCTAACCTAACCTAACCTAACCTAACCTAACCTAACCTAACCTAACCTAACCTAACCTAACCTAACCTAACCTAACCTAACCTAACCTAACCTAACCTAACCTAACCTAACCTAACCTAACCTAACCTAACCTAACCTAACCTAACCTAACCTAACCTAACCTAACCTAACCTAACCTAACCTAACCTAACCTAACCTAACCTAACCTAACCTAACCTAACCTAACCTAACCTAACCTAACCTAACCTAACCTAACCTAACCTAACCTAACCTAACCTAACCTAACCTAACCTAACCTAACCTAACCTAACCTAACCTAACCTAACCTAACCTAACCTAACCTAACCTAACCTAACCTAACCTAACCTAACCTAACCTAACCTAACCTAACCTAACCTAACCTAACCTAACCTAACCTAACCTAACCTAACCTAACCTAACCTAACCTAACCTAACCTAACCTAACCTAACCTAACCTAACCTAACCTAACCTAACCTAACCTAACCTAACCTAACCTAACCTAACCTAACCTAACCTAACCTAACCTAACCTAACCTAACCTAACCTAACCTAACCTAACCTAACCTAACCTAACCTAACCTAACCTAACCTAACCTAACCTAACCTAACCTAACCTAACCTAACCTAACCTAACCTAACCTAACCTAACCTAACCTAACCTAACCTAACCTAACCTAACCTAACCTAACCTAACCTAACCTAACCTAACCTAACCTAACCTAACCTAACCTAACCTAACCTAACCTAACCTAACCTAACCTAACCTAACCTAACCTAACCTAACCTAACCTAACCTAACCTAACCTAACCTAACCTAACCTAACCTAACCTAACCTAACCTAACCTAACCTAACCTAACCTAACCTAACCTAACCTAACCTAACCTAACCTAACCTAACCTAACCTAACCTAACCTAACCTAACCTAACCTAACCTAACCTAACCTAACCTAACCTAACCTAACCTAACCTAACCTAACCTAACCTAACCTAACCTAACCTAACCTAACCTAACCTAACCTAACCTAACCTAACCTAACCTAACCTAACCTAACCTAACCTAACCTAACCTAACCTAACCTAACCTAACCTAACCTAACCTAACCTAACCTAACCTAACCTAACCTAACCTAACCTAACCTAACCTAACCTAACCTAACCTAACCTAACCTAACCTAACCTAACCTAACCTAACCTAACCTAACCTAACCTAACCTAACCTAACCTAACCTAACCTAACCTAACCTAACCTAACCTAACCTAACCTAACCTAACCTAACCTAACCTAACCTAACCTAACCTAACCTAACCTAACCTAACCTAACCTAACCTAACCTAACCTAACCTAACCTAACCTAACCTAACCTAACCTAACCTAACCTAACCTAACCTAACCTAACCTAACCTAACCTAACCTAACCTAACCTAACCTAACCTAACCTAACCTAACCTAACCTAACCTAACCTAACCTAACCTAACCTAACCTAACCTAACCTAACCTAACCTAACCTAACCTAACCTAACCTAACCTAACCTAACCTAACCTAACCTAACCTAACCTAACCTAACCTAACCTAACCTAACCTAACCTAACCTAACCTAACCTAACCTAACCTAACCTAACCTAACCTAACCTAACCTAACCTAACCTAACCTAACCTAACCTAACCTAACCTAACCTAACCTAACCTAACCTAACCTAACCTAACCTAACCTAACCTAACCTAACCTAACCTAACCTAACCTAACCTAACCTAACCTAACCTAACCTAACCTAACCTAACCTAACCTAACCTAACCTAACCTAACCTAACCTAACCTAACCTAACCTAACCTAACCTAACCTAACCTAACCTAACCTAACCTAACCTAACCTAACCTAACCTAACCTAACCTAACCTAACCTAACCTAACCTAACCTAACCTAACCTAACCTAACCTAACCTAACCTAACCTAACCTAACCTAACCTAACCTAACCTAACCTAACCTAACCTAACCTAACCTAACCTAACCTAACCTAACCTAACCTAACCTAACCTAACCTAACCTAACCTAACCTAACCTAACCTAACCTAACCTAACCTAACCTAACCTAACCTAACCTAACCTAACCTAACCTAACCTAACCTAACCTAACCTAACCTAACCTAACCTAACCTAACCTAACCTAACCTAACCTAACCTAACCTAACCTAACCTAACCTAACCTAACCTAACCTAACCTAACCTAACCTAACCTAACCTAACCTAACCTAACCTAACCTAACCTAACCTAACCTAACCTAACCTAACCTAACCTAACCTAACCTAACCTAACCTAACCTAACCTAACCTAACCTAACCTAACCTAACCTAACCTAACCTAACCTAACCTAACCTAACCTAACCTAACCTAACCTAACCTAACCTAACCTAACCTAACCTAACCTAACCTAACCTAACCTAACCTAACCTAACCTAACCTAACCTAACCTAACCTAACCTAACCTAACCTAACCTAACCTAACCTAACCTAACCTAACCTAACCTAACCTAACCTAACCTAACCTAACCTAACCTAACCTAACCTAACCTAACCTAACCTAACCTAACCTAACCTAACCTAACCTAACCTAACCTAACCTAACCTAACCTAACCTAACCTAACCTAACCTAACCTAACCTAACCTAACCTAACCTAACCTAACCTAACCTAACCTAACCTAACCTAACCTAACCTAACCTAACCTAACCTAACCTAACCTAACCTAACCTAACCTAACCTAACCTAACCTAACCTAACCTAACCTAACCTAACCTAACCTAACCTAACCTAACCTAACCTAACCTAACCTAACCTAACCTAACCTAACCTAACCTAACCTAACCTAACCTAACCTAACCTAACCTAACCTAACCTAACCTAACCTAACCTAACCTAACCTAACCTAACCTAACCTAACCTAACCTAACCTAACCTAACCTAACCTAACCTAACCTAACCTAACCTAACCTAACCTAACCTAACCTAACCTAACCTAACCTAACCTAACCTAACCTAACCTAACCTAACCTAACCTAACCTAACCTAACCTAACCTAACCTAACCTAACCTAACCTAACCTAACCTAACCTAACCTAACCAGTCGCGCCAGAGCCGCACGCGAAAGCGTCACGATTTTGCTGCGCTCCGTCTTTAAAAAACCGGAAAAGTGGTCTTATCTAACAATACAGTGTTGTGTTATACATTAAAAGACGCGTGATTTTACGCCGGACACATTTGTGAAAACCGCGTGGTGCTACGACGTCTGGTTCATCAGATAATCACCAAAAACCGGATTTTCAGTGCCCATTTTGGATAAAAGTGCTTACGCTGCCCAAACTAAAGCGACGACCCCCCTCTTTCTTCATATTATTCGAAGCGCCTCTTCACTGTGCTACTGCTGATGCAAGTTTCGGATTTTTTCGGCCCCCAACTCCGAAGATGTACCACAAAAACCGGTAGGGCGTCGACTACCTACTTCGGACCTGGTGGACTTGGAGGGTGGAAACCACCTACATCAGAGAGCACACCTTCTCCCGATGCCAACGGTACCCCTGGTGTCTTCGGGTTTCCCCTGGGAGCCGAAAAATCAGCGTAGACAGCTCAGCTCCTACTCATCGGAACTTCGCAGGTACATTACTCCAAATCTTCAGCGACAACATACCCTGAAAAAACCATAGTGCATTTAGCAACTCTTTACCTTTCTAATGGTACCAATTTTATAATTTTCCGTCCATCCTACGCATTTTCGCGAGCCTTTCTCTTCGACCAGTCATCAGTGAACAGTGCATTTTAAGAACTATTTTAGTTTTTCGCTCATAACTTTTGCTGTATTTGACATAGACACTTAGAACCTTTTGTAAAATCAGTTTTATGCATTTCCACAACGTTTGACACCAGATTCGCCAAAATCCATCTACTAACAAAAAAGTCGATAATCCGTTTCATATTACGAAAAATTATATCGATAAGTTACAACACTACGGGCCTTTACGCCGTCCAATTTTTATTAAGTTAATCGTTTTCCGTGTACTACTATTTTAGCTTTGGTATTCAATTTACCTCACTTACGACCGTTAAACATGCCTCTGCCACGTACACCGCCGCGACGCATAGAGATGCGGGACCTTTCAGCGCCGCTGCCAGCCAGCCCCGAACTGCAAGGAGATACACACACTTCATTAGCATGTACAAACACAAGCTCCACATTCACCGGTGCCTCACCCTTCCGGCCCTCCCCGCCAACACCAAGGGGGGATGAAGTGGCTGTCATGCTGACTGGGGACTCTGACCCCGTCTATGAGGCAACCACCTCATCCTTGCCAACCACACCTGAGCTTCTCATCAGCCCCGAAACACTTGGGGATTCACTTACCTCACCGGATGGCAAGAGCGCAGGCTCCTCACCCCTCCGTCTTTCCCAGCCAACACCTCTGAGGGATGACGCAGATCATACGACAACTGAGGTCATAGACCTCCATAACAGAGCTGCTAGCACAGCCCCTACACCCTCACCAGGCTCCGTCATCTCTCAGCTACAATCTATCTTCCAAAAGATCATCTCAGCTAGCACCACCATACCTAAACTTCTACAAGAAGGTAAGAGCGTTAAAAAAGACAATAAAAATGCATCCGTTAAGCACGCTATGAGTGCGGTCGAACTGTCTTCTGAAGGACTAAGCCTACTGGAACGGCTGTCAGAATGGCAGCTGCAGCAGCAGCCCATAAGCGCTAACACCGACGAACAAAGGCCCAATATACCTGACTTGGGAAACCTCAGCCGCACTCGGGAGCACCCAGTCACAAAGGGAGAAGTCCAGGACATCGTAAGTAAGGCTGTTAACGACCTTAAACAAGCCCTGCGCACGGAAGTAGGTAAGGCTGCAATCAGCCCCAGGATCGTTGGGGGGCCCTCATACGCACAAGTTGCAGCCTCCACTACTGCCGCTGACCCTAAGCCGGTCCACCACGCTAGCCTGCACGCAATGATCGTGGAAAAACGAGAGGGCCCCGCCTCATCCCGCGAGGAAATCAGTGACCTCTTCCGCCGCAATATCTCCTTCCGCGACACCCACTTTGCACCGGCGAGAATGGTTCCCACAAAAAACAATCAACTGCGCATCGAGTTTGAAACCAAAGAGCAAAGGGACACTGCTGCGGACAAAATCAACAACAGCCGCAACCTGAAAGCCAGAACCCTGCAAAAACTCAAACCCATGCTAGTTATAAAAGGCATACATCGCGATACCGATAAAAACGAACTCTCCACCATCATCAAGACGCAGAACCCAACAATAAATAGGGTATCCACACAGGAATCGGACATTACGGTCAGATACACCCGAGACAATCGACGTACTAGGGTCCTCTACAACGCCATCCTCATGGTCACACCAGCTGTATGGCACGAAGCGATCAAACTGGGCAGAATAAACGTCGACCACCAAAGGGTGTTTGTTGGTGACTACTGCCCACTTTTGCAGTGCTACAACTGCCTGCAATTTGGACATTTAAAGGCCAAGTGTGAGGCACAGACCAGATGCTGCTCTCACTGTGCCTCTAGCGAACATGTATTCACAGACTGCCCAAATAAAAACGACAAGCAAATCATCAAATGCGCTAACTGCTCCAAAGCTGGTAAACCATCTAACCATTCAGCCACTTCCGCAACCTGCCCTCTCCATACAGTCATGTGTGAGCGCGTTCGCTCCATGACCGACTATGAAATACAACATCCAAAATAGATCGACCTATTACATCTAACCCAACAACCTCTACTCACACCATTACTAGCAATCTGCGATGTATTCAAATAAACCTGGCCAAAAGCAGAAATGCATGGCATGAACTCTCCCTCCACTTAACACAAACCAAACCCGAACTCGTTTTCATTACAGAACCCTACCTCAACAATAACAATACACTCAAACCTCCCTCTGGCTACCACGTTTACCAATTCCAGACCTCTCGCCCTGTCAAAGCCTGCATCCTTATTAGAGACAATTCATTCAGCGCCATAGGCATCACAAATCACTCTGACTCAAACCTCTGCATTATACAAATTAGGAACGGAAGAGGACACAAGATCTACCTCATCTCTACTTACATTGAACCTCGCTCCGACGAACATCAGATACTACACAAATTAGAACTATTCCTTAGGGAGGTAGCAGGATCCACAGTACTTATTACCGGTGACTTCAACGGACATCATCCCCGTTGGGGCTCACCAGACACCAATCAAAGAGGGGGCGAGGTCTTCGACCTGGCGGTTTTATATAGTCTACAGGTTTGCAATGTAGGAAACACCCCTACATTCAACACGGTGACTCACGGCCAACCCCGAAGCTCTATTATAGACCTTACACTTACCAGCATCAACTCCAGGATCAATATATCCGATTGGGCAGTTGATGCTGGCATCTGTCCCTCATCTGACCACAGCGCTGTGCGCTTCACCACACACCTCAGTAACTTCACACCAACTAAACCCAAGAAGCTCACTACCTACCGGTATGATTGCTCACACATCAAATGGGAGCAAGTCCGTTTACCTTTCGTCACGGAAATGAATCGACTACTCCCGGACCAACCTAACTTCCAAAGTATTGACTGTCACCTACTTAACCAATACGTCGATCAGTTCACCGGTGCTATTCAAGAGACGTGCGACAAAGTGCTACCCAGATCCACCAAAACGTCACGACGCGCTCCTTGGTGGAACGAGGAACTTCAGGCTCTCAAGAAAGCTGTTATCAAGAACCACCATGCTCTTGCTAAAGCCGCCAACCGACAGCGTCCGCTGGAAGATCTAGTGGCTGAACGTGACCGTCTCAGGCGTGCATACTCAGACGCTTTCTGTGCGGCCTCTACAGAACATTTTAAAGAATTCTGTGGCCGTCAGAAACGAGAGGACGTCTGGTCGGTCACGAATAGACTACTCAAAACTAGACCTCTAACCCAAGCACCTGCTACTTTGAAACTGGATGAAGGCACCTACACTAAAGATGCCAAAGATACGGCTCGAGCTCTGCTAAACCAGTTCTTTCCTGACGACACCACTGACAGTACGCCCGAGCAGTTTGAGGCGCGCACCGCCATGAGCAGATCCCCGGACACTCCGACGGAGCCCCCCTTCACTCTACAAGAGGTAATCAACGGTCTTCGTAATATGAATCATAAAAGGGCACCTGGCCTTGATCACCTCACGGCGGACATCTGCCTCAGGGTTGCTGAGTGGTTCCCGACGGAGACACTAGGCTTGTTTAACTGCTGCCTCCGACTAAAATACTTCCCCAAGCTATGGAAAATGGCAATAGCGAAAATCATACCGAAGCCTGGAAAGGATGATTATTCGCTACTAAGCAGCTTCAGACCCATAGGATTAATAAATGTATTCGGAAAGCTACTGGAGCGACTGATTGCGGACAGACTCACCCATCACCTCAACGTCACCGGCTACAGTAATCAAAAGCAGTTTGGATTCAAAACACAAACCTCTACTGTTCAAGCAATAAACTGCGCTCTAGAGGCCATCAAAACTGCCAAGACTAGAGGGGAGCAAGTCATCGCGGTCTCCCTCGACATTAAGGCGGCCTTTGATAGAGCCTGGTGGCCCGCCATCTTCCGTAGGCTGCGCGAGACTCACTGCCCTAGCAACATTTATGACCTTCTGGTGAGCTATGTGGAGGACCGAGAAGTCTGCCTCAGCCTCGCTGATTGTAAAGTTAGCAAGGCCATGTCTCGGGGTTGTGTCCAGGGCTCCGTCATTGGTCCACTGCTATGGAATCTGATCTTGGATCAGCTCTTATTTCTACCAATGCCGGATGGATGCAGCCTGCAGGCCTATGCAGACGATGTCCTCCTCGTGGCTCACCACAATAATACACAGCAATTGGAGAGCATAGTTAACACCGCCCTCACGCTAATAACGAACTGGGGCGTTAGCGTGAAGTTAGACTTCGGCCCTCAGAAAACACAAGCTATAGCCTTCACCGACAAAGCCAGAAACTGTCGCATCTATGCCGGACAGACAAGACTTCTATTTGTAGAGGATATTAAATATCTGGGGCTCATCATTGACCGTAAAATGCGCTTCATCAAGCATGTCAACTACATTTGCGAAAAAGCCAAAAAGGTCTATGCAAAGCTCTCCCTGTTCATCCGCCCCACCTGGGGAGTTAGCGCTGCCAACGTCCAAACCATTTATCTTCAAGTTATCATCCCCATCATCTCATATGCAGCAGGGATATGGGAAAGAGCTCTCAAATACAAATGCGTCCACAAAAAGCTCCTTCAGACTCAACGCCTCTTCGCAATAAAAATTGTCCACGGATTCCGCACATTAAGCACCGCTGCCTCCATTAGCATAGCGAGACTCGACCCACTGCCCGCCAAAATCGCTGCCATCGCCGATGTGGAAATTTCAAAACTACGCGGATACTCATCCTTTCTACCTGACGATACGCCTCTCGAAAAACCATGCTCACCAGCCGAACTGCTTCACCCTTCAAGTAGGAAGGGAATTGAATACGTGGAGGTCACCTCCAGCGAAGACCTTGCCCAGCTTGATGCCACAAACAGTTGGCACATCTACACGGATGGTAGTAAGCATGATGGAAAAGTGGGAGCTGCATTTGTGGTCTACGATCCAGCCGGAAGGTTAGTCCACTCTAAAAAATACAAGTTGCACGACTGCTGCTCGGTTTACCAGGCTGAGCTTTTTGCGCTCCTGGGAGCCTGCGAATACGCAGTTGCAAAACATCTACACAACGTGGTTATCCTGTCAGACAGCAAATCTGGACTAACGGAACTGTGCAACCCCAATACGATAAACCAGCTGGGCGTACGGATCCATAAGATCCTGCTCACGGCCCACATGGCCGGTCTCACGGTCTCGTTCGTCTGGATCAAGGCCCATATTGGACTGGCAGGTAACGAGATGGCTGACACCCTGGCCAAAGCAGCCGCCAACCTCCACGCCGCCCCACACTTCAACCACACACCAATCAGCTACATTAAATTAAACAATAGAAATAATTGTAAACAGGCTGCCAAGGACCTATACACAAACCAGGATAACTGTGCATACACAAAAACGCTTCTCCCAACCTTCGAGGACCTAAACAATTACATAGATCACGTCACACCAACCTTCGCAGTCACTCAGCTCCTCACTAACCACGCATATCACCGGCAATATCTAAATAGATTTAACATTTCTCCTACCGACACCTGCCCATGTGACAGTGCAACGACCCAATCCTGGCAACACCTTCTACGGGAATGCCCCAGATTCTCTGCACAAAGACAGAACCACTTAACTGCCTGTAACATACTTAACATCGAACCCTTTCAATTACTGGACATCATCAAAACAGAAACCACTACTAACACCTTTCACAATCTTGTCACATACATAGTCAACAATCTCAAGCAGTTTAACAAATAAACTCCACTTCCACATTCTACAAGCGACCTCTCACAAATCCCTACCTACTCTACTTTGCACAATCTCTCGCCAGTACTCTATCGACCATAACATAACATTACCCCCACACACGCACATCCCTATATCACTATGTTCCTCATCATTATATACCTTTCACTCAGAACTGCTCATAAAATTCGTTGTTTCACCGACCCCTTATTATGCCTTATAACATTCCACATCGTTTGATGTGCCACACTCCCCATTACACTTAAACAATATAGTGTCTATTCTATTTCCACAATATTTCCTGCGGCTGCCAGTGATGGGAAAACTGTGACCCACCAGCATTTTCACAGTCAGGTGGGGACTTTCACACGTAAGAAGGGATGGTGGCAGATGAATTTATACACACAAAATCAACCGCTAGTCAAATGCAGACAATTCCAACACAACACTATACCTATAATTGATACCACAATAACCCAATTATAACACCCCATGGTAATGACATACAAAACAAACTCACTCATGTTACGGGATCACTACAATTAACTAAACTAAACTTTCCTTACAGTAACATACACTCACAACATACATACATATACACACACTATAAAAAAATCGATTAAAATGGCCATAGTACTTTACCCACACATCCACCAGCCACGCTCACTACCGAAGTACGCAAACACACATTCATCTACAATACCTTACCAGTAACAGAGCTAATACACCAACTTACACTCACGCGGATCTCATACTACTCACCCACACACATTAACGGACCCCACCCAGGGGGGGGGCTACCACAACAAAAACGATCACGCTTGACACTTTTTCGAGCACAAATCGACAACTCACAACACTATCCAATAGTCATAAAAATTTAATGGCTTATTAGTTTTTCACTCATAACTCATCAACCACTCAATCAAATCTTTACCTTCAAAAAGAATATGATAAACGAATACTTTCCACACAGATTTCATGCACTCTATTTAACCGCAATGCAAAACTCATTGAGTTACAAACACTGGCTCGATAACAGCTATCATGCGCATAGGGGTGCGCCCGAGCGGGACGGCCGCACGGACACACACGATACGGGACGACATGGGACAAAAACAACTTTGTATTGAAACTCCAGATTATAGTATAGCCCATGCAGGCTATAACTTCATATAGTTACTTGACATATATGGAACTTATAACTAATGCAACAACCGCTCTCCGCTATAATCCTGGGGTCACATATCAATATTATCTATAACTTAACATTCACGCTTATCTACTCATTCAACAACATTCGATTACTTAATCTCATGTTACATCTACACAACAATATCTACTTTACAACATAATTTAATTACACTCACACTTTTATGTATAGCTACACCCAACCCAACAAACCAACTTATAATGCTTCGTCTTATCACCAACACTCATATACACCTTACCACTTTACTAACTTTATATTTCCCCACTACACACTCACGCCCTATCTCATTGATAATATAAAATAATCTAATCATGATACTATGGGACAACTTGGGACGGTTCATACCCAATACCGATTCACGCTTGACACTTTTGCGGGACTTGACACACTAATCCCGCCCCTAGTTCGCCGGGGCCACTTACAACCTTGTCACAATAGAAAAGAATGGATTTCGACTCATATCTTTACCTAGTTACATTATATAAAAATTTCAACCATTTACACAAATTAGTTACACATTTGCACAACCATACCACCTAACAGATTGGCTTTAAGTACCATACTTTTGATAAAAACTAAGATTTATAACTTCCTTTTGTTCTCAAACCAAACGTCGGGTACGAACATCGCACAACCCGGAAATTCTCACTTTTGCGCACTTTGCAACTTCATGGGCGTCATAAATTCATAAACATAACCTATCCGTTTTTTCGCCTAATATACACCTGATCACTTAGTTATTAAAACTTTTGGTACTCCCGTGCTACAAAACTTATATATACCGAACCTACACTATTATAACTGATTATTTCCAATTCATCACAATAAAAACACACTTTAAATATATATTCAGCATCAGAAAAATAATACACATATACTTCAGCACATTTAAACCATCGTACACTAACTTTAGTTAAATAAGTTTTCACTTTCACTTTCCCCTGAAAGTGTAAATTCTTGAGTTGCCACATTCTTATAATTAAATTTAAAATCGTCTCAAAAACATAAAATCCGCCTGTCTAAGATTGAAACTTGATGAAATTAGATAAACCATAAACCTTACCACACGTACAAATTGGAACCAAACTTATCCGACCTCTATATCTGAAGTTATCACGCAAATACTAAAAGGCGGACTTATACCAAACACTTTCGACTTAATATGGGACATAACTTAAACAATTTGGCCTTCTAGAGACGGGAATAACGCAAACTAGACGTAACTTAACAACTATAACACATATTTTCTTGAACAGAACCAATCAGTCATTCATTCACTGCATTTTAATGTTGTGAAACCTTTACTCCTCTCACTTCTTATACAATCAAAATTATATCTCATTCACATGCTTACTTAGTAGCTAAGGCTTACACTTTCACCACTACAGCTAGCAAAACCTAACAAATTAAATATTCTTAACATCATCCAACAACACTTTCTATTCTGAGCACTCATCCATCAAGACTAACCACACTCGACGAGCGCGCTCTGGCGGCCAATGGCGTGAAACTCCCGGCACTACCCAGGCATTGCCTAGAATTCTATGACAGTATATAGTGGGCGGAAGTTCCTCCGCTCACGCAGAGATGGCGTTACTATAGACGCTGTCTCCTCCGTACTTACGTTACAAAACTGAGCACCACAACCATAACAACCTAGATCTCCTCTTACTTTACCATTTTGAACATCCGTTTAGTGACCTCACCTACATATTTATTACCTAAGACACGATCCCCTGGCCAGACCAACAGCGCTGCCTGTTGAGACAGATCGGAACTTTAGGGGATGCGTGATCGGCGCTTGCCGTAACGACTTCTTTGTGTTCTGCTTATCTTCACGGGTCCACTAGGTGACCGCTAGGTGGCGAGAAGGTGATTCTGCTTATGGGAACAACAGGGCACACTTTAGGGGAGTTACAATGTACAGCTAACCATATTAGTGTTTAAAGCACACATATTAATTGTAGAATCCAAACGATAAGCTAGATTAAAGTCCAAACTTACGATAACAGCGCCGCCACCTGCCGGGTAGTGGCGGAACCGTAGCGTCGGTGCTGTTTGCTTGCCGTGGGCTAGGTTCTACTAACTCTTTAGAGGCAAAGTCACCCCACCGCATGGCGGCGCTGCTGGTTTTCTCTGACCAAGTTATTCGACAACTATAACACATCGTCTTAATCACATAAACAAGTCATTCAATATTGGAACATCGAATCAATTAAGCCAATTAAATCACTATTTTCCGCTTTATGGAAAGTAATACTGTCACTCCTCCTCTCACTATGCATATAATCATCATTCTACTGAATACAACTATTTTCATGCACCAATATATTCATACCTAACCCTTGACGAGCGCTCCCCAGCGGCTATGGACAGGAAACCCCCGGTAACGCTTGAGAACCACAAAAAGATGTACACAGTGGCGGTTCCCCCGCTCAAGCAAAGATGGCGCTACCGTAGACGCTGTTATCTCGCTGCTCACATTACAAAATTCAGCACTATAACTTTGGAAACTTAGATTTTCTCTTACTTTACCTAAGACATCATTCCCCGGCCGGACCGGCGGCGCTACCTGTTAAGAATTACCGAAACTTCAGCTTGCCGTAACGACTCCTTTGGGTTCTGCTTGTCTTGGCTGCTCGGTGGCTGCTGGGTTGCGCGACGGAGATTCTGCTAATGGAACAACAACAGCACACTTTAGGGAGTCTACAATGTACAACTAACTATATCAGTACATAAAGCACACATATTGATTGTAGAATCCAAATGATAAAGCTAGATTTAATTACAAACTTACGATAACAGCGCCGCCACCTCCCGGGCAGTGGTGGAAATGTAGCGTCGGCGCTGTTTGCTTGCTGTGGGTTAGGTTCTACTAACTCTTTGGAGGTATAGTCACCCCACCGCAGGGGGGCGCTGCCGGCACTCACTGACTAAGTTAATATGACTACAATCAACACAATGTCTCAATTCCATAAACAATTAAGCCAATCTGATCTCTATTCACCGCTTTATTCTCCGCTTTATTGAAAGTTATATTGTCACTCCACTTCTCACTATGCATAATAATATTACAATCATTTTACGGAATTCCATTCATACCAAACACTGGACGAACGCACCCCAGCGGCCAGGGACGTGAAACTCCCGGCAATGCGCAATGCTCAAATCCACAAGAAAGACGTAGACAGCGGCAGTTCCTCCGCTCACGCAAGGATGGCGCCGCTGTCGACGCTATTTTCTTGCTACTCACCATACATAACTCAGCAACACTACTATTACAACTTAGATTTTTCCTTAATTTATCACTTAATAAATCTTTTTAATGACCTAACCTACATAACTGTTACCTAAGACATGGTCCCCGGCTGGTACGATGGCGCTGCCTGTTGGGGCCGGTCGGAACTACAGGGAATGCGTGACCGGCGTTTGCCGCAACG
>OX438940.1:20826262-20843762 GCA_949316185.1 Pyrausta nigrata | reverse complement strand
ACCTAACCTAACCTAACCTAACCTAACCTAACCTAACCTAACCTAACCTAACCTAACCTAACCTAACCTAACCTAACCTAACCTAACCTAACCTAACCTAACCTAACCTAACCTAACCTAACCTAACCTAACCTAACCTAACCTAACCTAACCTAACCTAACCTAACCTAACCTAACCTAACCTAACCTAACCTAACCTAACCTAACCTAACCTAACCTAACCTAACCTAACCTAACCTAACCTAACCTAACCTAACCTAACCTAACCTAACCTAACCTAACCTAACCTAACCTAACCTAACCTAACCTAACCTAACCTAACCTAACCTAACCTAACCTAACCTAACCTAACCTAACCTAACCTAACCTAACCTAACCTAACCTAACCTAACCTAACCTAACCTAACCTAACCTAACCTAACCTAACCTAACCTAACCTAACCTAACCTAACCTAACCTAACCTAACCTAACCTAACCTAACCTAACCTAACCTAACCTAACCTAACCTAACCTAACCTAACCTAACCTAACCTAACCTAACCTAACCTAACCTAACCTAACCTAACCTAACCTAACCTAACCTAACCTAACCTAACCTAACCTAACCTAACCTAACCTAACCTAACCTAACCTAACCTAACCTAACCTAACCTAACCTAACCTAACCTAACCTAACCTAACCTAACCTAACCTAACCTAACCTAACCTAACCTAACCTAACCTAACCTAACCTAACCTAACCTAACCTAACCTAACCTAACCTAACCTAACCTAACCTAACCTAACCTAACCTAACCTAACCTAACCTAACCTAACCTAACCTAACCTAACCTAACCTAACCTAACCTAACCTAACCTAACCTAACCTAACCTAACCTAACCTAACCTAACCTAACCTAACCTAACCTAACCTAACCTAACCTAACCTAACCTAACCTAACCTAACCTAACCTAACCTAACCTAACCTAACCTAACCTAACCTAACCTAACCTAACCTAACCTAACCTAACCTAACCTAACCTAACCTAACCTAACCTAACCTAACCTAACCTAACCTAACCTAACCTAACCTAACCTAACCTAACCTAACCTAACCTAACCTAACCTAACCTAACCTAACCTAACCTAACCTAACCTAACCTAACCTAACCTAACCTAACCTAACCTAACCTAACCTAACCTAACCTAACCTAACCTAACCTAACCTAACCTAACCTAACCTAACCTAACCTAACCTAACCTAACCTAACCTAACCTAACCTAACCTAACCTAACCTAACCTAACCTAACCTAACCTAACCTAACCTAACCTAACCTAACCTAACCTAACCTAACCTAACCTAACCTAACCTAACCTAACCTAACCTAACCTAACCTAACCTAACCTAACCTAACCTAACCTAACCTAACCTAACCTAACCTAACCTAACCTAACCTAACCTAACCTAACCTAACCTAACCTAACCTAACCTAACCTAACCTAACCTAACCTAACCTAACCTAACCTAACCTAACCTAACCTAACCTAACCTAACCTAACCTAACCTAACCTAACCTAACCTAACCTAACCTAACCTAACCTAACCTAACCTAACCTAACCTAACCTAACCTAACCTAACCTAACCTAACCTAACCTAACCTAACCTAACCTAACCTAACCTAACCTAACCTAACCTAACCTAACCTAACCTAACCTAACCTAACCTAACCTAACCTAACCTAACCTAACCTAACCTAACCTAACCTAACCTAACCTAACCTAACCTAACCTAACCTAACCTAACCTAACCTAACCTAACCTAACCTAACCTAACCTAACCTAACCTAACCTAACCTAACCTAACCTAACCTAACCTAACCTAACCTAACCTAACCTAACCTAACCTAACCTAACCTAACCTAACCTAACCTAACCTAACCTAACCTAACCTAACCTAACCTAACCTAACCTAACCTAACCTAACCTAACCTAACCTAACCTAACCTAACCTAACCTAACCTAACCTAACCTAACCTAACCTAACCTAACCTAACCTAACCTAACCTAACCTAACCTAACCTAACCTAACCTAACCTAACCTAACCTAACCTAACCTAACCTAACCTAACCTAACCTAACCTAACCTAACCTAACCTAACCTAACCTAACCTAACCTAACCTAACCTAACCTAACCTAACCTAACCTAACCTAACCTAACCTAACCTAACCTAACCTAACCTAACCTAACCTAACCTAACCTAACCTAACCTAACCTAACCTAACCTAACCTAACCTAACCTAACCTAACCTAACCTAACCTAACCTAACCTAACCTAACCTAACCTAACCTAACCTAACCTAACCTAACCTAACCTAACCTAACCTAACCTAACCTAACCTAACCTAACCTAACCTAACCTAACCTAACCTAACCTAACCTAACCTAACCTAACCTAACCTAACCTAACCTAACCTAACCTAACCTAACCTAACCTAACCTAACCTAACCTAACCTAACCTAACCTAACCTAACCTAACCTAACCTAACCTAACCTAACCTAACCTAACCTAACCTAACCTAACCTAACCTAACCTAACCTAACCTAACCTAACCTAACCTAACCTAACCTAACCTAACCTAACCTAACCTAACCTAACCTAACCTAACCTAACCTAACCTAACCTAACCTAACCTAACCTAACCTAACCTAACCTAACCTAACCTAACCTAACCTAACCTAACCTAACCTAACCTAACCTAACCTAACCTAACCTAACCTAACCTAACCTAACCTAACCTAACCTAACCTAACCTAACCTAACCTAACCTAACCTAACCTAACCTAACCTAACCTAACCTAACCTAACCTAACCTAACCTAACCTAACCTAACCTAACCTAACCTAACCTAACCTAACCTAACCTAACCTAACCTAACCTAACCTAACCTAACCTAACCTAACCTAACCTAACCTAACCTAACCTAACCTAACCTAACCTAACCTAACCTAACCTAACCTAACCTAACCTAACCTAACCTAACCTAACCTAACCTAACCTAACCTAACCTAACCTAACCTAACCTAACCTAACCTAACCTAACCTAACCTAACCTAACCTAACCTAACCTAACCTAACCTAACCTAACCTAACCTAACCTAACCTAACCTAACCTAACCTAACCTAACCTAACCTAACCTAACCTAACCTAACCTAACCTAACCTAACCTAACCTAACCTAACCTAACCTAACCTAACCTAACCTAACCTAACCTAACCTAACCTAACCTAACCTAACCTAACCTAACCTAACCTAACCTAACCTAACCTAACCTAACCTAACCTAACCTAACCTAACCTAACCTAACCTAACCTAACCTAACCTAACCTAACCTAACCTAACCTAACCTAACCTAACCTAACCTAACCTAACCTAACCTAACCTAACCTAACCTAACCTAACCTAACCTAACCTAACCTAACCTAACCTAACCTAACCTAACCTAACCTAACCTAACCTAACCTAACCTAACCTAACCTAACCTAACCTAACCTAACCTAACCTAACCTAACCTAACCTAACCTAACCTAACCTAACCTAACCTAACCTAACCTAACCTAACCTAACCTAACCTAACCTAACCTAACCTAACCTAACCTAACCTAACCTAACCTAACCTAACCTAACCTAACCTAACCTAACCTAACCTAACCTAACCTAACCTAACCTAACCTAACCTAACCTAACCTAACCTAACCTAACCTAACCTAACCTAACCTAACCTAACCTAACCTAACCTAACCTAACCTAACCTAACCTAACCTAACCTAACCTAACCTAACCTAACCTAACCTAACCTAACCTAACCTAACCTAACCTAACCTAACCTAACCTAACCTAACCTAACCTAACCTAACCTAACCTAACCTAACCTAACCTAACCTAACCTAACCTAACCTAACCTAACCTAACCTAACCTAACCTAACCTAACCTAACCTAACCTAACCTAACCTAACCTAACCTAACCTAACCTAACCTAACCTAACCTAACCTAACCTAACCTAACCTAACCTAACCTAACCTAACCTAACCTAACCTAACCTAACCTAACCTAACCTAACCTAACCTAACCTAACCTAACCTAACCTAACCTAACCTAACCTAACCTAACCTAACCTAACCTAACCTAACCTAACCTAACCTAACCTAACCTAACCTAACCTAACCTAACCTAACCTAACCTAACCTAACCTAACCTAACCTAACCTAACCTAACCTAACCTAACCTAACCTAACCTAACCTAACCTAACCTAACCTAACCTAACCTAACCTAACCTAACCTAACCTAACCTAACCTAACCTAACCTAACCTAACCTAACCTAACCTAACCTAACCTAACCTAACCTAACCTAACCTAACCTAACCTAACCTAACCTAACCTAACCTAACCTAACCTAACCTAACCTAACCTAACCTAACCTAACCTAACCTAACCTAACCTAACCTAACCTAACCTAACCTAACCTAACCTAACCTAACCTAACCTAACCTAACCTAACCTAACCTAACCTAACCTAACCTAACCTAACCTAACCTAACCTAACCTAACCTAACCTAACCTAACCTAACCTAACCTAACCTAACCTAACCTAACCTAACCTAACCTAACCTAACCTAACCTAACCTAACCTAACCTAACCTAACCTAACCTAACCTAACCTAACCTAACCTAACCTAACCTAACCTAACCTAACCTAACCTAACCTAACCTAACCTAACCTAACCTAACCTAACCTAACCTAACCTAACCTAACCTAACCTAACCTAACCTAACCTAACCTAACCTAACCTAACCTAACCTAACCTAACCTAACCTAACCTAACCTAACCTAACCTAACCTAACCTAACCTAACCTAACCTAACCTAACCTAACCTAACCTAACCTAACCTAACCTAACCTAACCTAACCTAACCTAACCTAACCTAACCTAACCTAACCTAACCTAACCTAACCTAACCTAACCTAACCTAACCTAACCTAACCTAACCTAACCTAACCTAACCTAACCTAACCTAACCTAACCTAACCTAACCTAACCTAACCTAACCTAACCTAACCTAACCTAACCTAACCTAACCTAACCTAACCTAACCTAACCTAACCTAACCTAACCTAACCTAACCTAACCTAACCTAACCTAACCTAACCTAACCTAACCTAACCTAACCTAACCTAACCTAACCTAACCTAACCTAACCTAACCTAACCTAACCTAACCTAACCTAACCTAACCTAACCTAACCTAACCTAACCTAACCTAACCTAACCTAACCTAACCTAACCTAACCTAACCTAACCTAACCTAACCTAACCTAACCTAACCTAACCTAACCTAACCTAACCTAACCTAACCTAACCTAACCTAACCTAACCTAACCTAACCTAACCTAACCTAACCTAACCTAACCTAACCTAACCTAACCTAACCTAACCTAACCTAACCTAACCTAACCTAACCTAACCTAACCTAACCTAACCTAACCTAACCTAACCTAACCTAACCTAACCTAACCTAACCTAACCTAACCTAACCTAACCTAACCTAACCTAACCTAACCTAACCTAACCTAACCTAACCTAACCTAACCTAACCTAACCTAACCTAACCTAACCTAACCTAACCTAACCTAACCTAACCTAACCTAACCTAACCTAACCTAACCTAACCTAACCTAACCTAACCTAACCTAACCTAACCTAACCTAACCTAACCTAACCTAACCTAACCTAACCTAACCTAACCTAACCTAACCTAACCTAACCTAACCTAACCTAACCTAACCTAACCTAACCTAACCTAACCTAACCTAACCTAACCTAACCTAACCTAACCTAACCTAACCTAACCTAACCTAACCTAACCTAACCTAACCTAACCTAACCTAACCTAACCTAACCTAACCTAACCTAACCTAACCTAACCTAACCTAACCTAACCTAACCTAACCTAACCTAACCTAACCTAACCTAACCTAACCTAACCTAACCTAACCTAACCTAACCTAACCTAACCTAACCTAACCTAACCTAACCTAACCTAACCTAACCTAACCTAACCTAACCTAACCTAACCTAACCTAACCTAACCTAACCTAACCTAACCTAACCTAACCTAACCTAACCTAACCTAACCTAACCTAACCTAACCTAACCTAACCTAACCTAACCTAACCTAACCTAACCTAACCTAACCTAACCTAACCTAACCTAACCTAACCTAACCTAACCTAACCTAACCTAACCTAACCTAACCTAACCTAACCTAACCTAACCTAACCTAACCTAACCTAACCTAACCTAACCTAACCTAACCTAACCTAACCTAACCTAACCTAACCTAACCTAACCTAACCTAACCTAACCTAACCTAACCTAACCTAACCTAACCTAACCTAACCTAACCTAACCTAACCTAACCTAACCTAACCTAACCTAACCTAACCTAACCTAACCTAACCTAACCTAACCTAACCTAACCTAACCTAACCTAACCTAACCTAACCTAACCTAACCTAACCTAACCTAACCTAACCTAACCTAACCTAACCTAACCTAACCTAACCTAACCTAACCTAACCTAACCTAACCTAACCTAACCTAACCTAACCTAACCTAACCTAACCTAACCTAACCTAACCTAACCTAACCTAACCTAACCTAACCTAACCTAACCTAACCTAACCTAACCTAACCTAACCTAACCTAACCTAACCTAACCTAACCTAACCTAACCTAACCTAACCTAACCTAACCTAACCTAACCTAACCTAACCTAACCTAACCTAACCTAACCTAACCTAACCTAACCTAACCTAACCTAACCTAACCTAACCTAACCTAACCTAACCTAACCTAACCTAACCTAACCTAACCTAACCTAACCTAACCTAACCTAACCTAACCTAACCTAACCTAACCTAACCTAACCTAACCTAACCTAACCTAACCTAACCTAACCTAACCTAACCTAACCTAACCTAACCTAACCTAACCTAACCTAACCTAACCTAACCTAACCTAACCTAACCTAACCTAACCTAACCTAACCTAACCTAACCTAACCTAACCTAACCTAACCTAACCTAACCTAACCTAACCTAACCTAACCTAACCTAACCTAACCTAACCTAACCTAACCTAACCTAACCTAACCTAACCTAACCTAACCTAACCTAACCTAACCTAACCTAACCTAACCTAACCTAACCTAACCTAACCTAACCTAACCTAACCTAACCTAACCTAACCTAACCTAACCTAACCTAACCTAACCTAACCTAACCTAACCTAACCTAACCTAACCTAACCTAACCTAACCTAACCTAACCTAACCTAACCTAACCTAACCTAACCTAACCTAACCTAACCTAACCTAACCTAACCTAACCTAACCTAACCTAACCTAACCTAACCTAACCTAACCTAACCTAACCTAACCTAACCTAACCTAACCTAACCTAACCTAACCTAACCTAACCTAACCTAACCTAACCTAACCTAACCTAACCTAACCTAACCTAACCTAACCTAACCTAACCTAACCTAACCTAACCTAACCTAACCTAACCTAACCTAACCTAACCTAACCTAACCTAACCTAACCTAACCTAACCTAACCTAACCTAACCTAACCTAACCTAACCTAACCTAACCTAACCTAACCTAACCTAACCTAACCTAACCTAACCTAACCTAACCTAACCTAACCTAACCTAACCTAACCTAACCTAACCTAACCTAACCTAACCTAACCTAACCTAACCTAACCTAACCTAACCTAACCTAACCTAACCTAACCTAACCTAACCTAACCTAACCTAACCTAACCTAACCTAACCTAACCTAACCTAACCTAACCTAACCTAACCTAACCTAACCTAACCTAACCTAACCTAACCTAACCTAACCTAACCTAACCTAACCTAACCTAACCTAACCTAACCTAACCTAACCTAACCTAACCTAACCTAACCTAACCTAACCTAACCTAACCTAACCTAACCTAACCTAACCTAACCTAACCTAACCTAACCTAACCTAACCTAACCTAACCTAACCTAACCTAACCTAACCTAACCTAACCTAACCTAACCTAACCTAACCTAACCTAACCTAACCTAACCTAACCTAACCTAACCGAGTCCCCGCTCGCGCCCTGGACCGAGCACCCGCGCCCAACGCACGGAGCGTCACGCAGAGTACCCGTACAGCGCTGAAAAAATCAAAAAAGTGGGTTTTTTCGCGATTTTAGTGACGTGTGATACACCAAAAAACGCGCGCAAGTGAGACGCATCCGAATGTGCAAAAATTTTTCGGAAAAAGTGCAAAGTGCGAAAGTTATCGTGAAAAAACTAAGTTTTATAACTTTAGAGCGAAACGCTGCTCGATCTAAAGCGACGACGTACTATTTTTAAAGTGCAGTTGGAAGCGCCTCGGGAAGGCCTTTAAGGTGACACCACTTCGGGATTTTTCCGGCCACTGGGGTGGCCGTGAAGTGCAGAAAAACAAGTTCGATCGAGCCACCAAAACGAGAACCGGAGGAGTGCGGCTGAGTTTGGAAGCACCAATCGACGCGGACGCAGACGAGGAGCCGGGAGCTTGAAACAGCATCGAAATCGGACAAAGATAAGTGTCATTTTTTCAACTTCAAAATCTGGGACAATTTTGGACAGCCCTAGCGGGACATCAAGACCGACAACCCTAGTTTTTTATAGTTTCTAAAAATAGTTTAGGCAATAGCGTAGATAGTTTTAAAATTTTGTGTTAGATTTAATAGGAAAAATTTTTTGTTATTTAAGTTTAAAGTTTTCAAAAATTCGGGGGTTGAAAACCGCCACCCCCAGAAACTTCAAAAAATATATTTTAGGTGTAATAAAATAGGGCCCAATAGTAGTAATTTAAATTTTAATTTTAAGACTTGTGGTTTCATAGATATAAGCAGTTTTCAGTTGTGAAACAATTATTTAGGATTTTCTATAATAAATTCCACCCCTTAAGGGTTGAGATAAAAATCCGTTTCACACATCCCAAGGTAGGATTTTTTACACCCTATCTTTCGGTGTAATCAAAACCCACGCGCACCCAGTACTTTAGTTTTTATTTAGGGTCATCGTAGTAAATATATAGCCGAGAACGGCAAAGTTAACCTTGTTTTGGCAAAATAAGACCTTAATCAAAATTTTTCTAAGTCGATGGAATATAAACTTGGAAAAATTTTATAAAATCTATAACTAGATAACTAGGGGGTTATTTTCGGCGGGGTTTTCGACACAGGGCCTAGGGTAGTCAGGGCTAAGTAATAGAAACATTTTTCAAAAAATTCAAAGGGGTAGTTTATTTTCAAAATTTCAAGGGGTGAAAACCACCCCCTAGTAACTCAAAATTTTTCTGGGCGCTAGATCATTATTGTTTCAGTCTGGATTAATAGAAAAATATCTTATTTTCTTGAATTTCGTAATTATTTAGGGTGTTTTGTGTGCGTTAATTTGCCGTAGTCAACCAAAGAAAATTTTCTAAGTCAATGTTTTATAAAACTTAGAAAATTTTATAAAATCAATATTTCGACAACCGGGGGTCCACTTTTGACGGGGTTTTCGGCTTGGGGCCTGGGGTTGCCGGTGCTACCTGTAGGGGTGCATTTTTCAAAATTTTAAGGGGTAAAAATTTTTTAAGGGTGAAAACTACCCCCGATATATTCAAAAAAATTTTGGGTACTAGATCAATAATAGTTAAGACTAGAAAATAACAAAAAACTTTTAAATTTAAATAAATATTTATTATCTAGGGTGTTTTAGCGTGTGAAATTTCAGGATCTTATACTTTGTACACCCCCTGCACTGTAGGGGTGGATTGCGCGAGGGTGACTATTTCTATATTTTATCGGCATTTTATTTGTGTGTATTTGGGAAAAAACTCGAGCGCCCTACTCAATATAGGGGCGGAGATATTTAATTAATTGTTTGTGTAGGCCAAAACTACCCTTATCTTGTTTTGTCTTTTTCTTTTTTAATTTATAAGCTTTTTCAAAAATTTTTACGTGTTTATCCGTGTTTTAGTAGTAAGAAAAATAGTACGGTATTTTCAACATTTTTTAAATAAAATTTCCTAGTTAATTTTTAAAAATCTTAAAAAATCATAAAATTTTCAACCCTTAACTTTAAAAACGTTTTAAAATAGTAAATAGCAAAAACTTAAAAATTTTCAAACAGTTAATAGCTAGTATAGTCTGTAGGTAATTAAATTATTTAATCTTTAGAATTTTAAATTAAATAATTGTTATTAATATAGTAAATACAGGATAAGGGTATTTTGCAAGGCCTAAAATTTTGAAGGGGTGTAAAAAATTCAGGGGTTGAAAAATAAGCATTTTAACGACGTGACGGACGTTTTTTCACCAGAACCAACGAATCGGTGAAAAAATTTTGGAAGAAAACTCAAAATTCGGGGGGGTCATTTTGAGTTTGAAATTACGTAAATCGGAAATTGGGGCAAAATCTGTTTTGGCAATAACTCCAGTGTTTTTTCGCCGATTCGGGAAAACGGCACGTCGTTAGATAGGTCTCGTCAAAGCGCACAATCGCCCCGTAGAGCCTGAGACTCTACATAGAGCCCTTCCGGAATTACATAGTAAAGTGTGTTTTTAACGGTTTTAAATTTTTTATTATTAGAATTAAGGTGATAGAATAGTGTGCAATCTGTATATAATTGACGATAACGGACTCTACATAGAGGAAATTTTTATTTTAAAATCTGAGCTCTACAACTTTTAACGAGAACCAGAATTAAACAGCTGCCGCAGAGGCAATTCCAGCAACACCAAGAACGGCTCTCTACGACCAGCGGTTGCGGAGATACAGGGACTCATAGTTTCGTCGGCCATCTTGGTCCGCCATTTTGTATTTACTTTCGGACCCATAACTCCGCTCCCGTTGGGCCTAGAGCGACGCGGTTTGGACTGGAACCCCTGGGACGGGCCACCGCAGCAACCTACTAAGGTAGAGTCAAACATTTATAGAGTCGTTTTTTGTAAAAAATAAGTAGAGTCGCTCCGGATAAAATTATAGAAATTAGAAAGCAACCCGGGAAACTTCTTTCCCCGAGTTCCTAGGAAGATTAGAACCGGAGATATCGTTAATTGAAAAAGTTGGCGGCCATCTTGTCCGCCATCTTGAAAATATAAAATCTTGCATTACTTCGCAACCAGACGCCTCAGAAGTACGGGACTTTTTTTGAGGGCATTGTCTTGGGAAGCACTATCTGGGTAACGTAAAGCTAAGAGCAAGACTCTACGTAGAGCCTTCAGAAATAGAAAAAATTGTACCTTTATATAAGTTTTCAATATAATAAGGTTAGGTTAGGCCTTTGTGAGGCAAGACAAGTAGTCATAGAGACTGACATTTAACGTAGAGTCGCTGACAAGGACGGAAAACTTAGAAATCTCTGGGAAAATAGTTTAAACAAATTCGAATTAGACTTACCTGCACTGCAACTGCGAATTGAGACACTCTGCTGGTCGTAGAGTCACGAGTTGCACCTGTAACGGAAGAAAAAATTAATAAAAATCCCTTTGCGTTTAATTATTTCGTTTTAATATTTAATTTGATTATTTCCCAGTGTTTCTTGTATTTGATTTTATTTTATTATTGTGTTTTGCATTGACTACTGTGTCCTATTGACCAGTACTCTTAGGTTAGACTTTACACGATTCAGTTGAATCTCAATTTTACCTCTGACATAGCTCTGTCCAATATGATTTGCGCGCGCACCCCCGCCAAAAAGACTGCGACGGAAAAAACCCCGCCAAGAAGTTCCGACAAAGAGGAGGCAGGACCTCCACGGATTTCTCCGACGCAGACCTCTAAAGTGAGGCGCAGTATAGGAGAGTGGGAAAGCGCGAGTACGGAACCGAGGCCTTGCACCTCCACGGCGCATCCCCACTCACCGAAGAAGACAGCCCCTGTCTCAGGAGCATCGCAGAGGACGAAACCGAAGGCAGCACTCTTGGTAGAGTCGAAGACAGCACGAAGAACTTCGGTTGAGACAGCAGTGGTGTCGCCCGGACCAAAGCAGGAGACAGCTAAGACCGCTGACAGGGTGATCCAGGCCAGGAACTGGCTGCAAAAGGCAAAGACGCATATTAATGCTTCTCGCAATTTGCGGGCAGACCTAAAGGACGGGATCACCCTGGCAGTGGAAAAGCTGTATCAACTGGTCAAGGAGGCCACACTGGAGACAGCAGCACCTGAAACAGAAAGAGAAAAAGAGATTAGTAAGACTGCAGAGACGAGGGAAGAAAAGGGGAAACAGAAGAATAATCAGGAATTCTTAGGGACTGAAGGCAAAGAATTGATTGAACTGGTGAAAATGCAGAGCAATAAGATAGACAAGACAAATGAAGAACTACAAAAGCTTAGGGACTCCATCAGCTTATATCAAGAGACCACACAGAGGCAGATCACCTACGCCGCTGTAGTAACAGCCTCCCCCCGGAAACCAGTAGTAGAAAGGAAAAGTGCACTCCATTCAATTGTAATAGAGGCAAAAGACGAGACGGTGACCGGAGACGAGGTCATGAAACAAGTGAGAGAGGCTGTAAACGCCAAAGATGGGTGGGTCACAGTAGAAAGAGTGCGAAAAGTGAAGGACAGGAAAGTGATTCTTGGATGTAGAACTACCGAAGAAAGAGAGAAAGTCAAGGAGCGACTCCAAAGCGCAGGAAATCGACTTAAATTTGAGGACATGAAGAACCAGGACCCAATGGTGATCCTCCGCGATGTCATATCCAACCACACCGACCAAGACATCACTGCGGCATTAAGGAACCAGAACGGGGTGGTTTTTCATGGCCTCGAAGATAAGGACGATCGCATGGAAGTCAAGTTCCGTCGCAAGGCACGGAATTCACTGATGTGCCATGTAGTTCTCCGTGTATCTCCGCAGATTTACAACCGCATGCTAGATAGGGGCACAGTACACGTGGACATGCAGAGAGTTAAGGTCGCTGACCAGTCCCCGTTAGTGCAGTGTTCCGTGTGCTTGGCCTACGGTCATGGCAGAAGGTTCTGTAAAGAAACATTACCCAAGTGCACACACTGCGGAGGTCCACACACAAGAAAAGAGTGCGCAGACTGGCTGGCAGCGGAGCCACCAAAATGCTGCAACTGCACAGCTGGAAAACTCGAAAACGTCGAGCACAATGCATATAGCCTGGAGTGCCCAGTGCGGCGCAGGTGGGAGGCATTAGCCAGAGCTAAAGTGCAATATTGCTAAGGTGGTTCCGGAGAACACTGGGGCAAGCAGACCCACCAGACATTACGCAGTAGCCCAGACGAACCTACAGCGCAAGGAGCTCGCAACGTCCGAACTTATGGTGGAGGCCAGCAGACGCAAATTAGCGTTTGCGCTGGTTCAGGAGCCCTATGTGGGAGGCAGAAGGAGGATGAAGGACTACCGTGGGGCGAGAGTCTACCAGAACGCAGCAGTAGGAGATGGGACTGTAAAAGCGGCGATAGTCGTCTTCGACGGCGAACTCGACGTTATACAGTGCCCGAAACTCACCAACGACAATATAGTCGTGGTGAGGATCCGAACCAGCGTCTGGGAAATCGCGGCGGTGTCCTTCTACTTCGAGCCGGATCAACCCATAGAGCCATACCTGGACCGGCTAAGGGAGGTCGTGGAGGAGCTGGGCCCTAGATCACTGCTTATAGGAGGCGACAGCAACGCCAAGAGCACCTGGTGGGGCAGCACAACCGAGGACCACAGGGGGGCTGACATGTCCGGAACCCTGGAAGAGTCCGGCCTGCAAGTGCTGAACAGAGGCCATGTACCCACCTTCGACACAGTGAGAGGCAATAGAATTTATACAAGCCACGTCGACGTAACCGCATGCTCCGAAAACCTGTTGGAACTGATCGACAGCTGGAAGGTGGATCAGGGCATGATTAGTTCTGATCACAATGCCATCACCTTTAATGTAAACCTTCGCAGCGGGAAGGGATTAAAGGTGATGAGAACCACGCGACAGTTCAATACAAAGAAGGCAGACTGGGGTCTATTTAACACCACACTGGTTGAAGCCAAGGCATCAAGGGACATAAGTACGGAGGGCATTAACCGCATCGAGGACGAATACCAATTAGAAGAGACGGTAGTTAGGTACACCGAGGCGATAACCGATGCGTGTAAGGCGAGTATGCCAGTAAAAAAGAGTACGGAGGTTCTAAAAATCCCTTGGTGGAATGAAGAGCTCACGAAATTAAAAAAGACCATGGTCACATACCGACGCAAGATCAGGAACGCGGCATTACACCACAGAGACACGGCAGTTGCCGAGTATCTGAAGAAAAAGGAGGAGTACGAACACGAAGCCAAGCTAGCCCAGGTGTCCAGCTGGAAAGATTTCTGCACAAAACAGGACCGTGAGGGTCTCTGGGAGGGCATCTACAGGGTGATCAAGAGGACCACCAATAGAGAGGAAGATTTAAACCTGGCAAAAGATGAAAGGTCACTGAACCCCGCTGAATCAGCAAATCTACTCGCGGAGACGTTCTTCCCATGGGATCGGGAAGAAACCGAAAATGAACACCATCGCCACACAAGAGCAGAAGCGGAGAGAGTAAACAAAAGGAATCATGCTGAAGAACATGACCCGCCGTTTACACAGACCGAGCTAAAGACCGCGATGGGGAGCTTCAACCCGAAGAAGGCCCCTGGGGCGGATGGCTTCACGGCTGACATATGCTCCAAAGCTATACTCCAGGACCTGGACGCCTTCCTTGCCCTTCTCAATAAGTGTCTCCTCATTGGATACTTCCCTGCCATCTGGAAGCGAGCCACAGTCGTGGTACTGAGGAAACCGGGTAAGGAAGACTACACGAACCCCAAGGCTTATAGACCGATAGGTCTGTTGCCGGTCCTGGGGAAGGTCTTGGAGAAGATTCTGGTAGCAAGGATGAAATGGCATTTAATACCGAGGTTTAGTACTCGCCAGTACGGATTCATGCCCCAGAAGAGCACCGAGGACGCCCTCTATACACTAGTGAACCGAATTAAGGGTAAGATGGAGCTGAAGAAGCTGGTAACCCTAGTTTCACTGGATATAGAGGGGGCCTTCGATAGCGCATGGTGGCCAGCCATCAGAGTCCGTCTGGCTGAGGAAAAGTGCCCGGTAAATATCAGGAGGCTACTAGACAGCTATTTGGAGCACAGAAGCGTCAACGTCAGGTACGCTGGAGAAGAAGTCGCACGGAACACTAATAAGGGATGCGTACAGGGGTCTATTGGTGGTCCCATCCTGTGGAACCTGCTTCTGGACCCGCTACTGCAGGAACTGGAGAGGAGAGGACATTACGTCCAGGCATTTGCCGACGACGTGGTCATGCTTTTTGACGGCAACACAGCGTTAGATATCGAGAGAGAGGCAAACGCAGCCCTTACATATGTTCGAGAGTGGGGCATAAGGAACAAGTTGCGATTTGCACCGCATAAAACTTGCGCTATGGTCATGACACGAAAGCTCAAACATGACACCCCGCGACTTACAATGGGAGGAATCGACATTGCTATGTCAGAGGAGGTAAAGATATTAGGACTGATAATAGATCGGAAGCTTACCTTCAACAATCATGTTGCCTCCCAATGTAGGAAAGCCTTGGATATCTATAAGCAGGTTGCTAGGGCTGCAAAGATTAACTGGGGCCTGCACTCAGAAATAGTAAGATTAATTTATATTGCAACAATAGAGCCTATTATCATGTACGCAGCTTCGGCGTGGGCGCCCGCAGCCGACAAGATAGGGGTTCAGAAGTTACTAAACTCAGTGCAGAGAGGCTTTGCCCAGAAGCTTTGCAAATCATACCGTACAGTCTCTCTACACTCGGCGTTGACTCTGGCGGGGATACTACCTCTCGACCTCAGAATACAGGAGGCAGCCGCCCTGTATGAGACGAAGAGAGGGTCGCCCCTTCCAGAGTTGGGAGACAGAGAGACCGAGAGTAGGGTAGGGTTTGCAGAAACTCCTCATCCAGCTACGCATATGGACATAAGATTCGAACGCCTGGAGGACCAAAGTCTAGTCGATAGACACAACGTGCAGGAGGTGCGAATTTTCACCGACGGCAGCAAAATTGAGGGGAAGGTCGGAGCCGCTCTTTCTGTATGGAAGGGTGAAACCGAAATCCGGAACCAAAAGTTTTGTCTGTCCGCGTACTGCACCGTCTATCAGGCGGAATTGTTGGCCATATGCAAGGCAACGGGCGGAGTCCTTAAGGGGAGGGAGACAAGCTATGGTTTGTACAGCGATTCGATGGCCGCTCTGGAAACGATCGCCAACCATGGCTCCCTTCACCCCCTTGCAGTAGAGTCGAGGGAGAACCTGCGGAAGGCTTTTATCCAGGGCAAAGATGTTTCTTTGTTCTGGATAAAAGCACATGCAGGGCTCCAGGGTAACGAAAGGGCCGATGATCTGGCCAAAGAAGCAGCACTGGCCTCGAAAAAGAAGCCAGACTACGACCGATGCCCAATATCATTTGCCAAAAGAACAATACGCAATCGTTCCATTGTTAAATGGAACGACCGGTATAGGATAGGCGAAACCGCGTCGACAACTAAGCTCTTTTTCCCAAATGCCGGAGACGCGTACCGATTGGTGCGTAAAATTAAGCCAGCAGGGTTGCTCACGCAGGTCCTCACGGGGCATGGTGGATTCTCCCAGTACTTGCATCGTTTCAAGTGCGCGGAGAGTCCATCATGCGACTGTGATCCCGTTAGGGAGCAGACAGTGCCTCATCTCCTCTCAGAATGCCCAGCCCATGATAGAGTCCGTTACGAATTTGAACAGAGAACTGGGGAAAAAGTCACTACTACCAAGTTCCATGAGCTCATAGGCAATAAAGCAACTCGCGAAGCCTTCATCCTCTATTGCGAGAAAATTTGTAATATTACGGTAAATAAAAATAAAACATAGTATAAGTAAATTAGCTATAAGAATTATTTTGGAAATAATGCACCTTTAGCTAAATATAACGTAGATAAATAAGATGTATTAGCAATAGATAAAAGTGTAACTTGGATAAGTAATAAGAATGTTGTAAAAAATTAAGAGATAGAAAATGAAAATGTGTTTAATAATAAGATAGAAATAAGACAATTGTAATAAATAAGTATAAATATAACATTGTGTATTAAAAAGATAAAACCCAAAAATATGTAAAATAGTGTAAGATTTAAATAAAGTAAGCCTTAAAATGTGTAGAAGTAAGAATTCTCTGCAAAATGTTAAAATCCACAAGTATAGAATAAGAACAAATATGTAATAAGAATAAGAAAAATCCAAATTGTAAAACAATAAACAAAAGAGTTTGGCAACTAATTTAAATAAAGAAAACCTAAAAAAGAAAAAGATAACAAAAAAGAGCCCTTTGAAATACTCAATCCTGAACGAATATTCG